>MU548165.1:456142-497709 GCA_024362625.1 Silurus asotus
AGAAGGAGAGTGATGGGGTGCTGCGCCAGATGACCTGGCCTCCACAGTCACCGGACCTGAACCCAATCGAGATGGTTTAGGGGTGAGCTGGACCGCAGAGTGAAGGCAAAAGGGCCAACAAGTGCCAAGCATCTCTCGGGGAACTCCTTCAAGACTGTTGGAAGACCATTTCAGGTGACTACCTCTTGAAGCTCATCAAGAGAATGCCAAAAGTGTGCAAAGCAGTAATCAAAGCAAAAGGTGGCTACGTTGAAGTGTATATATATATACACATCGCATAAAAGATAAAGATGTGAAGCATCGGTTTTAAAAAGTATGCATCCGATTTGCTATTCTGTAAAATCTACGATCTGTAAAAAAACTAATAACTTATATACAATTATTAGTAGATGCGCTATACTTTTATTATTTACAAAGCGACCAAAAATCCTAAATGTAGATTGATTTCAACTCTCCTTCTCTCAGCACAACTACAGCTATGTGAATATAATGTATCACAACACTACGGATACCGAAGCGTGTCCTGAGAGTCAGGTAGAATACAGATTAACATGGCAGAGTCAGAGCTGCATCTTCCTGGAGACAGAACAGGAAAAAATCGTCTGTTTTTATTTTATAATTTTCCCTTTAAATTATTTTGCACTACTATTGCCTGTTTTTGAAAGAGCCATGCTTTAGAAGTCAGAAGATTCTCAAGTGAATCTATGATTTGCTGTTTGTCTCAACCAAAGAAATAAAAGCAAACTATCTGTACCATACTGAACTGTATAGCATCCAATTTTTTTTATTGCATTGAATCACACTGTGTTAAATTCTTTTCAAATTGGATCACACTGCATCATAATAGGGCTGAATCGTATCGCATTGCATTGGGAAATGCTTCATACATATCTTTAATGTACTGTATGGTATCGTGGCTATGCATCGATTTAAAATAATATATACATACATATCAACATATACACACAGACACACACACGCACACACACACTCAAGCATTACTACTCAGGTAAAAGTCAGGTATGGATGTAGTTTGAGGAGGTCTGTACAGCATTCCAATTCATTCAAAGGTGTTTATTAGGGTTGAGGTTGGAGCCTTATTGCAGACCACTCAAGAGCTTCTACTACAACTCATGTAAACCATATCTTCATAGAGCTTGCTTTGTGCCACACAGCAAATCACATATGGCTAAAAAATGTGGGCATCCCAATTTTTTTTTCCATATAGCGTACTGTATATACATTATGTGTGTGTATTAAACATCTGAACCTAAATATATACTTGTGTTGCTCTTTTGCCTCAGATACTCATCAGACAGTTTATATTGCTGTAATAAATCTGAAAGTACCAAGCTCCTGTGATGATATGGTTTAGGTCTCCGTTGGATGTCTCACAAACATGTCATCAAACACACCAATACATTCCTCCTTCCCTTCTGCAACCATTTTATTATTCTGGTCAGGGTCAGGAAGGATCTGATGGTTATTCTGAGAACACTGGTGTGGGAATACACCATGGTTGGGAAGCCAGTTTAATACAGTGCTAAACACAGCAAAGATGCAGCCTACTGCTGAGATTCAAGTTCCAGTTGCACCATAAATAATATCTCAAAGTCAGGAGTCATTCGTTGGGAAATCACTACCTTCATTAGTATGCACTGTAGCTGCCAATCACTCCAATCACTCACTCCAGGAGACTGGTATCCTACCAGAATCATGAAGGGCTTGTAAATAGGTCAACCGATTATAATTTTATTATTTTTTTACATTTTCCAAACTAACTAAATCAGGCAGCTGTTTGGACAGGAAAGCTTTAAGGTTGCTATTTCTATTGCAGAAATAGAGAAATATATTGACTGGAAGTATCTGTAATTCCCTTGTCACATTTACAATGCTTTCATACTTAGTTCACTTAGTACATTCTGAAGTTTAATACAGATGTAATATTTTGTTCCAGTGATAGGACCTGGATTACACAATGCTTTAAAAAAAAATACAACAACAACAGTATAATACTTTGATTTTCTACCATGACAGCAGGGATGTCTGCTGCAATTCTATATTTTGTCATAAAAAAATATGTAACCTTCATCATCATTCCGTATAGTCAATTCAAGTAAATATTCTACACAGTCGATGTGCAAAAAAAAAAAAAAACCCCAAAGCCTTATTATCAAGTTTACCATTTCCTACTGCGGGGAGCAGGTGCTGTGGTGTTAGTAGAAGCTGCATTATATAAGCCTCACAACAGTCAGAATGACAAGCTGTTCAGCAAAAACACTACACCTCATTAGGCTCTAGGTACCTGCTTTCAAAATTCTAGGTCTCTCTCTTTCTCTCTCTCTCTTTCTTAGTTTCTCTTTCTCTTGTTGTCTGTTAGGAAGTACGACATGCCTAGCATCACATCTATTCGAAAACTTTGCAATTCTTGATTTTAAAGCTTCTGCATTCAAGATGTTCTTAGCTGTCAAACAGCTGATGTTTGATGCATTTCAATTTCTTTTAAAGGTACACTGGACAATATGTATTTTGAATGTTCTTATAAATAATATAAAAAAATATATATCAGGAGCACAGTGTTACATCAATGTTAAAACGATGGGATTGAAGCAAGTGTATTGTTCATCCACGGAAAAAAAAAAGCACCTATAAAAATCTAGTGCATTTCTTGGTCTTTATATCAGCCTTTTTTTTATAGATAAGCCAATCTCTTCTCTGCTCAGGAAAGCAAATATTGTAAATCCAAATCTAAACAGAGAGAAAGCCAGATAATATTGTTATTTCAAAATGGAGTCTGATTTAAAAAGGAAAGAAAGAGACGTAGAGAATAAGGGAGCGGATGACACCTGCTCACTGAGAACAGAATAAAGGCGTTGAATTGAATGTGTTTCACATTTAACCAATTAACTATATTCTAATTAACCAGATTAGGCAAAGAATGATGGTGTGGGTATAAATCCTCATAAGATCCCCATACATGGTCAAACTTTCAAAGTTTCATAGCTAACTTCATCACAACTGGTTAATTAGAAAAAAGTATGGCATGTTAGATAGTTCGGCTCCTTTCTATCATCCCATGGATTCATTCTATTGATTACTGAAATGAGAACACAGGGCTTCATGTAAAAAATATATAAATTAGGTATGGTGTAAATTGTACACGAATAATGTAGATTTGTACCCTCTAAGAACTGCTTAAGTATTCATGAAGGACACTTATGAATATTTTTCGAACATATTCTTCTACAGCTGTATAATGTAATGATTTATGCTACCACTATCCGATTACTCTACTTTTTATGCCATAAATCCGGGTAATTCTTTCCCACTGTGTTTTACAATGGACTTTGATACAAAGCAGATTTGATCATTTTGCAAACAAAGCCTTGCTCTATATATATATCTATATATATATATATATAAAACAGATTAGCTATCAGATCTACAGAAGGTAGCAGAAGCATGAGGGGATTCTGGGACCCTCCTTTATTCCACCCTCGACAAACCTGAGTGAGCACAAAAAAAATAGTGAAAACATAACACCATCACATCAAATGTGTGTTTTTAAGATAGATAAGCTATAAATGATGGTGCAACTGGGATCCACTGCTCCACAACTGAATTATTCCTTCATTTTTAAAGAGAAAAGAGATTTACAGATTTATGTTTCCTATAAAAGTGCAAATATACAGTATTAGACAATATTCTAAGCTGCACTGATTTTTGCAGCTTTCTATATTTTTTAAAATACCTTCACCAGAATACTTTCCAAACACTTTATTAGAAATTATGTACTAATGCAGGGTAAGGCTTCACTTTCTTCATGGATTCCACTAGATGCTGGATACATCCTTGTGAGATTCTGGTCCATGTTGACATGATTGCATCACACAATTCCTGGTGATTATTTGTGGCAAATCTCCTGCATTGCAAATATGTTCTATTGGATTCAGATCCAGCAGCTGGGAAGCAGAGGTGGCAAAAGTACACACATCCTTCACTTAAGTAGAAGTACAGATAATCATGTTTTAAAATACTCTGGCAAAAGTTGAAGTACTTTTTTACTCAACTTAAAGTAAAGAAGTTTGGGCTCTGACATGTACTTAAGTAAAAAGTAGCCCTTACTACTACCTGTTTACGTGTCATGCTGGTAACTGAACCTCACATCATAATAATATTAGGGCTGTCAATCGAATATCATATTTAATCACAATTAATGGTATGATTGTCATGAGTTAACTCAACATTAAACAAAGCTTCATCATACAGTTTTACTGTTCTAAATGTACCTTAAATTAATACTTTTCTACTCTAATCAACATGGACATAAAAAATAGGGATGCTTTATGCAAATGTTTATTTGTTATTAGTGAAACCAAACACGCCGGTGACTTCAGAGGGTTAAATGTGTGCATCGTGGCAGATTTTGGAAAACCAATGTTTACTGATTACAATTTTATTTCGGTGGAGTGTTTTATTTTATTTTATTTGAGTTAAGAAAGGATGTCATAAATGAATGTGTGTAGCATTAAAAATTGTAATTTCGCCTCTTATATTAGTATTTATTTATAAACAGAAATGCGTGTTTAATAAAAATCTATGCCGTTAAAATGTATTTGTCTTAATATGGTATTAATGTGTTAATTTTGACAGCCCTTATATATTAATACAAAAAAAATTCTAATTGTGTTACCTAATGAATGTATGCAGGCTTAATATCCACCATATAGAACACAAGCAGAGAAAAGCATGTCAAGGAAGTGATGAGGTCTCTGAGGTAAGATAGTGTTGGTCCATTTTTGGCTTTGTAGGCAAGCATCAGTGTTTCAAATCTGCTACTGAAAGCCAGTGGAGGGAGCTCAGCAGGGGGCTGGTGTGGGAGAACTCTGCCAGTCTCAAAAAGACAAGATACTGAACAAGCACCTGGGGAAGTCTGTGTGGACAGAAATGGTCGAATCCTTTGGATGTTGTAGTAAAGAAATCGACAGGAACAACCCACACTAGCAACATGTGAGGAGAAGGACAGTTGATTGTCCGTAGTTACCTCAAGGTTGCGAGCAGTGGCTGAAGGGGAGCGCAGAGATTCATAAATAATTATTCGGAGATCCAAGTGGAAGCTGGGGTCTCTGAGGGAGGAGAAGAGAAGATGAGTCATCAGCATAGCAGTGGTAAGAAAACCAATGTAAGGATATGACTTCACCAATAGAATGGGTATAGAGGGAGAAAAGGAGGGGACCAAGTACCGAGCCTTGTGAGACACCAGTGGTGAGTCTGCATTGGGCAGATATGGCCCCCTGTACATGTTACCTGTATGAGCAACCTTTCAGGTAGGAAGCAAACCATTCCCATTCTGCTCCACAAATACTGAGGCTCCTAAAGGGTAGACAAGGGAGTCTTGTGGTTGACTGTGTCAAATGCTGATGAAAGGTCAAGGAGGATGAGTATAGATAACAGCTTGGATGATCAAGCAGCATGTAGTTTCTCAGAGACAGCCAAACGGGCAGTTACTGTTGAATGTGCAGCCTTGAAGCCATACTAGTTTGGATCATGGAGGTTGTTCTGTGGGAGATAGACAGACAGTTGGTTTAAAACAGTGCATTCCAGAGATTTAGAAAGAAAGGAGAGAAGTGATACCAGTCCGAAGCTGTTGATGTCTAATGGATCCAGAGCAGGTTTCTTCAAAATGGGAATAACCCTTACTTGCTTGAAGGTGGTTGGCACATGGCTGGATGTTAAGGGCCAATTGATGATTGTGGAGATAAAGGGCAGGAGGTTTTGTGAGATAGTCTGAAGCATAGTTGAAGGTATTGGATCCAGAGGGCAGGGGGTGGGATTGCAAGATTGGATGACTTGCAGTATCTCATCTTCTGTTATGGTTGAGAAGCTTGACAATGAAGAAGTAGGGGCTTTCTGGCTGTGTAGTGTATTCTTTGTTGGGAAGGAAGTGAAGGTCTGGCAGATTTTTATAATCTTCTTATCATAGATGAAGGCAACATCTTCAGCAGTCAGGTAGGAAAGAGCAGGTGGAGCAGGGGGGTTGAGTAGTAAAGAGATGTTGTGGAGCTTACAAATCTTGAGCAAAAGCCTTGAGGTTTTCATTGTAGAAGGCAGTCTTAGCAGAAGTCACATCCGAAAATGATTTAGTCAGGAGTATGATGTCTGCATCCAATTTTTTCCACTTCCTCTCTGCTGATCTGTGTTCTTGCCGATTGCTGCGCAAGACTTCTGACAACCAGGGGGGGGGGACAAAAAGTCTTCTTGGGTTTTGTGGTCACAGGGCAGAGGAGGTCTATGGTTGAGCAAAAAAAGGAGAGGAAAAAGTCAGTTGCAAAGTCAAAGGTTAGAGAGGAAAAGGAGTCAGTGATGGGAAAATATGAAGAGTACAGGAAGCTACAGAGAAGGAAGAGATGGAGTGGAGGTTAGGATGGATTAGAGAGAGATGTTAGAAATTGTTTTTAGGTAGGATAGGAAAAGTGATTGGATAGGAAACCCAGTGATGATCAGCAATTTGAAGTGGGGTATTAGTCATGCCTGTAGCTGAGGTAGGGCGAGTGAAAACCAGGTCCAGGACATTTGCTCCATTGTACACAATTTCAAGAAGAAGGAATTTAGAAAAGTCAGGATGCAAGATGACTGAAGTTTGTCAGATGGGAGGTTAAAGTAACTGAGCAAGAACTGTTAGAGGGGTGCAGTCGGAAGGGAACGTGCTGAGGAGTGCGTCTATCTCTTCTAGGCAGTCTCTAAGGGGACTAGGAGGGCAGTAGATGACAATGATGAAGAGGTTGATTGGAGAGGTAACTGCAACTTCATGGAATTCAAAAGAAGACATGGTTAGATGAGACAAAGGAAAAGGTGGGAAACACCATCTCTGTGACAACAGAAAAACCCATACCACCACCTCTACCGGTTCCTCTTGTTGAGTGGGGGGAAACATAGGCAGAAGACAGAGCAGCTGTTCAGAAAGTCGAAGCCGTAGTGGGAAGCTAAGGCTGTGATAAAGTCAGCTTTCCTTACAGCAGACTGGCAATTCCAGAGCCCACCTACCACCGCTGTTTAAGATTGAGACAGCAGAGGAGAGTAGATAAGTTTACTGGCAATGTGACCTCTGTTTTATGGATGAGAATGTCTGTGACTACAGGTGACTACAGAAATGAGTTAAAGACACAAGACTGATCTGCCAATTTGAGATCAATGTTTAAATTTTAAGAACACAAAAAAGCAATATATGTACTCATGAATAAACACTAAGCGTTAATAGCCTTAGGAGGGTTACCTTCAACCGCTACTGACAATAAAGAGCACCTTTAATATAAGTGGGTAATTTGTGATAGGTGCAAAAAAATACAATTACATGGCTTTTATTTTAAAGGATACCATTTTTTTTCTTTAGAACGTCATCAGTGCGCTTATACACTTCCAAGAAATTTGCTCTTAGACCTCAATTATGTCAACAAGAAAAATTTACGCAGAATGTAAAGATTTTAACAAGGCATGTACTTCTAAATATTTATTTGCTGAAATCAAGGGCAAAGCTGTGTGCTTAGTGTGTGGAGAACATAATATAGTGGTGTTTAAGGATTACAATTTAAATCATCATTATAAAATAAACACAGAGAAAACCATATGCAACTAAAATGACATCAATTAGTTTTGTAATACAGTAGTAAATGTTTCTTTTGTGAATTCTTCATTGACATAATTATTCAACCCCTTAAAGACTACCACTCTGAAGAACAAAGGTTCAATGAAGTGTTTTCAATCAGGTATTGAAAACACCTGTGGATATCAGGGAGCAGCAATAAAGCCTAATAAACACCAATTAGGCAGCTTTAAAATGACTGTGATACTCAGCTCCTTCTAGACATTTACTGGTGTGGTTACAAACATGGTGAGGTCAAGAGAATGGTCCAGGAAGACAAGAGAACAGGTGATTACTCTTCACAGGAAGGGCAATGGCTATAAGAAGATTGCAAAGATAAACATACCAAGAGACACCATAGGAAGCATCATTCACAAATTCAAGGCAAAGGGCACTGTTGAAACGCTACCTGGTCATGGCAGAAAGAAGATGCTGACTTCGACTGCTGTGCGATACCTGAAGCGTAGAGTGGAGAAAAGTCCCCGTGTGACTGCTGAGGAACTGAGAAAAGATTTGTCAGATGTGGGTACTGAAGTTTCTGCTCAGACAATACGGCGCACCCTGCGTAATGAAGGCCTCCATGCCAGAACTCCCAGGCGCACCCCCTTGCTGTCCCCAAAGAATAAGAAGAGTCGACTGCAGTATGCCAAAAGTCATGTGGACAAACCACAGAAGTTTTGGGATAGTGTTCTGTGGACTGATGAAACAAAATTAGAACCGTTTGGGCCCATGGATCAACGCTATGTTTGGAGGAGGAAGAACAAGGCCTATGAAGAAAAGAACACCTTGCCAACTGTGAAGAATGGCGGGGGGTCAATCATGCTTTGGGGCTGTTTTGCTTCTGCAGGTACTGGGAAGCTTCAGCGTGTGCAAGGTACCATGAATTCTCTTCAGTACCAGGAGATATTGGATGACAATGTGATGCAGTCCGTCACAAACCTGAGGCTTGGAAGACGTTGGACCTTTCAACAGGACAATGATCCCAAGCATACCTCCAAGTCCACTAGAGCATGGTTGCAGATTAAAGGCTGGAACATTTTGAAGTGGCCATCGCAGTCACCAGACTTAAATCCGATTGAGAACCTCTGGTGGGACTTAAAGAAAGCAGTTGCAGTGCGCAAGCCTAAGAATGTGACTGAACTGGAGGCTTTTGCCCATGATGAATGGGCGAAGATACCCGTAGATCGCTGCAAGACACTTGTGTCAAGCTATGCTTCACGTTTAAAAGCTGTTATAACTGTAAAAGGATGTTGTACTAAGTACTAAGATTGAATGTCACTTGGGGGTTGAATAAAACTGATAATGATGTGAGCTCAGAAAAGACATTTGTGGTTATTTCATTATAAATGTTATGTTATATTTGTCTGACCTACACGTGCCTCTTTAATTTAATTGTAAGCAGGATGACTGAATGATCATAATCAATGTCAAACCGACCAAAACAATCAATTTCAGTGGGGGTTTGAATAATTTTGAACACAACTGTATATATATGGAACCCGCTTATCTCGACCTCGGTAAACTCGACAACCCTATTAAGTCGACGTTTTTGAAGTGGAACCACCAAATTCTCGCTTTGTCTTAGCTTTTTTTATCGGTTATGTTGACTTTGTTATGTTGCCGAACCCTAATATCTCGAGCACAAGGGGGGAAAAATTTGCCATTTAACGTAGGTTATCTCGATCGGCGATGTGCAGCCGCGGAAGAACTCGCGAAAGTGGCGGCATCCGCGATGCGCTTTGGGAAGAAAAACGCAGCCGTTGAGAGAGTGCCGGTGGGAAGGCAAGTACCGGGATATGCATGAGCGATAACAACGACCGCCGTGAACCAACCTATACCAACAATAACAGACGGTGAGCATGTGGAAGTTTAAATAGGAGCTGGTGGTGATGATAAACAAGCACCATATGTGCGCGATTAAAGCCGAGAGCTTCAGAGAAAGTGGCCGAGAAAGCACCTGACGAAGGGGGCGTGGCAGGTGGATTCCTGACAGATAAACATGTACTGTATGTATTTTAAAAGCATGCTTTCATTAAACAAATCGCGGCAACGCTGTTGTGTAAAAAAAAAAACTCCAAAAACACGTGCATGCACATTCTCCTTTATAAACGCACATCATGTTCATAAAGAAATTTCAAGCACGCTAATATATAATATAAAAAATACTTGCGCACTCCTGCATTAAAATATGGGTAAATAGTGAACATAATTACAAAATAAATACAAAAACATATATATTTTGCATATTGTGCACATGCATATTGTCAGCAACAATACTTATCTACCGGATAATTTGCTATGAATGACATTCCTTACACCATTACACTACCCCCGCCAGCCTAGACAGTTGCCACAGTGAAGCTTGCGTCCATGTATTCATGCTGCTGACCTTAAGATCTAGTATTCAATATTAGTATTAGTATTCAGTAGTCTAGTTTTGGAGATAAATGCACCCTCTGCTTTCTGTTCTTGGCGGACAGAAGTGTAACCCTACATGGTCTTCTGCCTTTGTAGCCCATCTGCCCCAGGTTTTAATACATTGTGAATTCTGAGATGCGCTTCTGCTCACCACAATTGTACAGGGTGGTTATCTGAATTTCTGTCTTACTGACTTCATGTCAGCTCAGGCCAGTTTGGCCTTGTCCATAGCATTTTCATTCTAATTAATTCAATGTAATTAAAAAAATTAACATATCAGCAGTAATAAAAATATTTAAACAATTTTGTCTGACAAAAACAATCCTGCCACCATCAAAATGACCGAGATCAAATTTTTTGCTCAATACTAATGGAGGATAATTTCTTAAATGAGTAAGTGTACAGTTTCTAATAAATTGTTTAATGTGTACAGTTTCTAGTGTACAGTTCAAATGTACAGTTCCTAATAAATTGTTTAATGTGTACAGTTCCTAGTGTATAGTTCAACTGTACAGTTCCTAATAAATTGTTCATGGTAAAGGCAACTATATAAAAGACAGCGCCACATGTAAAACCGGCAGCAGACTTCAGTCTACCTGACAATGTACAAAATTGAAAGCGTCATTACATCTATCCCATTCACTTCTTCACTGTGCTTCTCCTTGTACCCTGTCAAGTCAATAGTACTCTCTATAGAGAATCTATCATTCTAGCAATCCCAACTCCTCAAACTCATGAAGCACACATTCAAATGGTCAAAGTTCAGTCTCTGACAGAAGATTGTTAAAAGAAAGCGGTTGGAGCATTAGTGGCAAATGGAAAGGAACATGATCTCCTTATCCCAGACAGAGGTCAGCCTTTCCAGAGAAAATGGCAAGAAATAGACAGTCTTGTGATTGCAGACCAGGATAGTGAAAAAAAAAAAAGCATCATTGATCAATATGGGAGGTCGGCACGGGACAGGTGGTGAAAGTCATTTTTCTCAGAAACTAAAGATGGCGACGGTGTCTTCGAATAGATATTGCTTCGTTTAGTTCCGCTTGGCAGTCTTAGTAAATCAGTAAGGACAATCAGAGGACAAAAAGGCAATTCACAGATCCCATCACCTCTCTCACACTTAATCTGAAGGAGGGGTATTTTGGTGGGGGAGGATGGAAATTATTTCACGAGGCCACATTGGCATGATCATCTATAATTATGTTCTTGGATTGAAAATGCTTTTTAAAGTCAACTAAGGGGACAAAAGGAAGGAACTGTGTTACAAGCTCAAGCTTAACCCAGATAAATCCTGATAGCTTTATAGGTTCTAATAGTGGCTACCAGACTGCCCACATTGACAGATTTATGGGTCAGTTGAATTGCAGTTTGTCTCCTGGGCCATTTCTTGAAATGTTTAATAATTGTATTGTTTTATTTATTTACATTTACATTTGCAGCATTTAGCAGACGCCCTTATCCAGAGCGACGTACAAAAGTGCTTTAAATCTCTAGTAATGAATAAATCTACACTGGTACGCAAGATTACAAACTTAATATAAATATAACCCTTGAATTCTACAAACTTGGAAAGTGCTAATTTAGGTATTTCAGGAAGAGGTAGGTCTTTAGTCGTCGCTTAAAGATAATCAGGGACTCTGCTGTATGTACATCTAGGGGAAGTTCATTCCACCACCTCGGTGCCAGAACAGAGAAAAACCTTGAAGTGTACTTACCTCTTATTCTGAGAGAAGGTGGTACCAGTCGAGCAGTGCTGGAGGATCTCAGACAGCGTGGTGCAGTGCGAGATGTGATGAGGTCACTGAGGTAAGATGGTGCTGGTCCATTTTTGGCCTTGTTGGCAAGCATCAGTGTTTTGAATCTGATACGTGCAGCTACTGGAAGCCAGTGAAGGGAGTGCCACAGTGGGTTGGTGTGGGAGAACTTGGGCTGATTGAACACAAGTCGTGCAGCTGCGTTTTGGATCATTTGCATTGGACAGATAGCGTTCAGGGGAAGACCTGCCAGCAGAGAGTTGCAGTAGTCAAGTCTTGAACAAAAGACTGAACAAGCACCGGAGCAGCCTGTATGGACAGAAATGGTCGAATCCTTCAGATGTAGAGAAGAATTCGACAAGAACAAGCAACATTAGAGACATGTGGGAAGAAAAACAGTTCATTGTCCATAGTTAGCCCAAGGTTACGAGCAGTGGTTGAAGGGGAGAGCAGAGAGTCGTGAAGTGTTATTTGGAGATCTTGACCTGGAGATGAATCACCTGGAATGACCAGCAGTTCTGTTTTGCTGGGATTGAGTTTTAGTTGATGAGCACTCATCCATGAGGATATGTCTGACAAGCATGCTGAGATCCGAGCGGAAGCTGTGGTATCTGATGGAGGGAAAGAAAAGATGAGTTGAGTGTCATCTGCATAGCAGTGATAAGAAAACACCTGTGAGGATATGACTTCACCAATGGAGTGGGTATAGAGGGAGAAAAGGAGGGGACCAAGTACAGAGCCTTGTGGGACACCAGTGGTGAGTCTGCACGGAGCAGATGTGGATCCCCTCCATGTTACCTGGTATGAGCGAGCCAGGTAGGAAGCAAACCATTCCCATGCTGTTCCGCAGATACCAAGGCTCTTGAGGGTTGACAAAGTGTCTTGTGGTTGACTGTGTCAAATGCTGCTGAAAGATCCAGGAAGATAAGTACAGGAAGATAAGTAGTTTATGTATTTATTTTGGGGGATTGTCAGTTGACTGCAGAGTTTACAGAATTACTGATTTTTTTTCTGAAACATCACAAAAACATAACTTAATAAAAAAAAAAACAAGAGGCAATTTCTGGACTCTTTTTAAAGGATGTCTCGGGTTGCTTCACAGGTCCTCTGATGATTCTGCCATCCATCACTCTGTGCTACAGCAGCATCTTGCATATGGCACTGAGGGCTCTTAGTAATAATTCTAGTTAATCACTGTCAGGGAACGACAGGAATATTAACTATTCATTACCCTCATTTCACGTTCGAAGCAAAGCATATTGATGTATCAAGAAAATGAAATGCTGCTGCCCGTCACGGCAGCAAGGGGAAAAAACAACAACTGTGCTAACAGTGGCACTCATCAATGATTCTGTGTTCGTCTGCATGCACGGAAAGAAAGGTGCTTTGATGAAAATGCATTGGCCGGATTATTTATGGCGCTAGGGAAATCGGGGGAGGACAGCACTAACCTGCCGCTGGCCCCCTGTGACTGATTGAAATTCGCAACAGGCTGCGACAGGCAACAGGCTTTGACACAGTCTCGAAAGGAAACAGCAGCTTATTTGGAATAATTTTCCAGCATTGAGCGGATGAGGCCACCTGTCTCCAACGTCGCTACATCATCGCAAGGTTGTTTTTAAAAAGGTTTAGCATTAGATCTATAGGTATTAATACAACATGTGGGAAAACAAACCTTTTATCAGTTTTACTCACAGTGTTGAAAAATAAATCTGGATACACTCTGAACCTTTACACATACACATTCTTCTCCTAGTTCCCCTCCTGCCATTAAAACATCATGTTTTTTTCCTTCTGTATGCCCTCAGGTGCCCTCAGTTTTGAAGACTGCATATGAAAATGTATTTGACTTGAGATCAAAGTCATGTGAATCTTCTGACATGGTGATAAATGTTTCACATGTTTTTATGAGATGTTTTCTCAAACTCATCACAGATCTGTTCTCTTCCTCTCCCTCTTTCTTTCTCTTTCTCTATCTCTGTTTGCTAAGCTGTATGTGCAATCCTTACTCTGTTAAAATTCTGCTGACTTCTTCTGCACTTGTGACTCATCACATTTGGTTGGAACCACTTTTACAACTCTTTTGGGAAAAATGCGAATGTGGAACTGTTCATCACCACAGCTTCAGTGCATAATCTTACGAGGATATTGTTGAGTTTCTCTCAAGGTTTCTTCATTTTGTCCTAGGCTTCTCCTATCTAGTCACTTCATGTGCATTATGAATCTATAATCTTCATCGTGTAAAACTTCTTTGTGACAAATAAATGTAAATTATGTAGACAGAAGAATACAAGGTGCTTTCAAGACTTTGTAGGCATAAAAATAGATGTTAGCGTAGTGGTTCTACATGCATTAGTGCGTCCTATTACTGAGAGATGTTGCCAGTCCAAAAATCGATGACAGACAACAATGTTGATGAAACACTGTGTGGTGATGACGTTTCTTGTGAACAAAAGCGTAAAACCTGCGGATATCTACAGAATCTAAAGATTAAAGCATAGTACGCTGATGAAATGCTCAGCCACAGTAAGATATTTGAATGGTGTAAATGTTTCACAGATCGGCGTACATCCATCAGTGACAATCCTGCTCCGGGTGGTTCCCAGGTGATGAAGTGAAATAGGCTGTCCTAGGATGGATCAGGGGTTTTGACAAATCCTTCTATGCTGAATCTTTCCAGGCATTAGTTAAACTCTGGGATAAGTGTATAAATGGAGGAGGGGAGTAAGAAGTAAGTAAAAAAAAATCTCAAATATATGTTGTTTAAAACAACATAGATGTCTTAAACACCTTCCATCTACCTAAATGTGTGGACCAACAGAAATCTCAATTAATAAGTTAGGCAAGAATCTGTGTGTTAGTCAGCTTGAGTTACAGCTTTACACTGCAAATCTTAATTGGACAATTCATTTAGGAAATCAGTGGGGGTATATGGGTCTAAACTGTTTTCTTTTAGCACAAAACAAAAGAAAGAAAAATCAAGAAATTCTCAAATAACATGTTCTCATTAGTCTTGAAATAATATGCAAACCTTGTTTTGTGTTGTGACTTGGAATATAGCAACCACTTCAATATATTGAGCTGGAAAACAACTGAATTTTTGCTGTACAAAACAGCAACAGACTTCCTGTGTTTTATAATATTGGTTTGTGGCACCAATTATGGTGGCATAAAAGCTGACAATCAATTGATAACTCTCGCAGAAATCAATTTGGTTAAACAAAAATCCATCTCCTCTCCTAAGCTGGCCTGACCGCATATATTTTAAAAAGGTCATTCATGTATGAAGATGAGGCGGGTGGAAAATTGATATATGTTATGGCCTTTCCATAGCCTATATCTTAATATGCCACTTGGCTCATTCTGTTCAGTCACCCATAACAGCCTTGGTGGAAATGACATAGGGCTTACCAGCAGCTGAAACACTGAGCTCATTTCTTGAATGGCACCTAATGGTTAAGAGAATACAGAGAGATATTCACCATAATAACATTTAAAATGGCTGACTCATAGGCACTTAAAAACACAAGAAGAAGAATCGAGTCAAGTTCAGAAAATGTATTTTCTTTTATTTAAAACTGGAACTAAATCCCTTAGAAGATTAGGCAATAAAAAATAAAAAAAGAACCATTTGTTATTCCATTTTTTTTTGTTTCATTTCGACAATTATTTGATATTAGCCTTTGTATATTTATAAAAAAAAAAAAAGATTTACCTTTCATACTCCAGTTAATTTGAACTAACATGAATCATGATTTACAGAGTCCATGCCAGTTTGTGCTGCCATTTAATGCAAAATGGTGACAAAGTATTTCAGCTGTTGCTAACAACATAATTTAAAACAGAAACATTTTCACCCGTGGTTTTAGACTGTTGAGCCCCATTATACATGCAGTAAAACTACATTGTAGTGTCTTTTCACTTTATTTTAAATTCAATTGACCCAATCAGTCCATACAGTACCCGCTAAATGCACAAAAGTATTGAGACACCTGACTTTTCCAGCCATCTGAGGTTCTTTCCTAAACTGTTACCAAAAAGGTTTTTTTGCGCATTATTTTATAGAATGTTTTTGTTTGTGGTAGCATCATATTTTCACTTTACTTGCTTTAGAAGACCTTGTAACCCAAAATGTGAGCTCCATGAAGATATAGATTCACATGGTTTGGCGTATAGTAGAAGATCTTGAGTGGTTTGCTATAGAGCTCTGACAGAGCTATCTTCATAGCTAATGAGTGGAACATCTATCCAGAAGAGCAGAGGTTATTATAAGAGCAAATGGGGACTAAATGTGGAATGGCATGTTCAGAAAACAACTACAAATCTAATTGTCAAAAAGTCCAAAATCTATACTTACACTACTTGATTACTGAGCTATCAATTAGAGAATGACAGTTATAAACATTGTTCCCTTTCAGGAACTCGAGCTGCGTCGAAACGCTTTGGGAACGCGCCTGAGTGTTCACGCTCTGAAACAATGTGTGTAATCAGTCAAAAATTGGACGCTGGCCGTCACCGGTGAGGTGACGTCACGACCAGGAGTATAAAGCGCATGTGAGAGAGTCAAAAAGTCCAAAATTTATACTTACACTACTTGATTACTGAGCTATCAATTAGAGAATGACAGTTATAAACATTGATTTTTTTTATTTACATGCAGGTGCCTACAGGATTATTGGCACCCTACTGACATCAAAAACCAGCCATTTTACACACACACACACACACACACACACTCATCATCCACTATTATAGAAAACCAGTACAAAACTTGTACATTTATGCAGTTATCTAATCAGCCAATCAAGTGGCAACAGCACGATTCATAAAATCATGCATTTAAAGGTCAAGAGCTTCAGTTAATATTCACAAAGATCAGGGATAAAAGCATGATCACTATGCCATTTAGTGTGGCATGGTTGTTGGTGTCAGACAGGATAATTTAAGTGTTTCAGAGATTGTGGATCTCCTGGGGTTTTCACAGAAAATTTACAAAAAGTGTTTACACAAAACATTTCAAAAGACAGAAATCGTGTGATATGAGAGGGAAATGGCTAGATTAGTGATTGATTAATTCTATTCAATCACTATTTACAACGTTGGTGAGCGGAAAAGCATCTCATCATTCACTCAGTATTTCTGGTGTTTTTTTCCTGTAGAGACCACCATTTCATAGTTGAATTGGGTTTTAACCAGTACTACGAAAACCTTATGAAAACCTTCTGTAAATAAATGAAAAATAAATCTTATCTTTTATGCTCATTAGACCAAAATAATATTTATATAAATGTATATATTTCTGTAAAGCTGCTTTGTGGCATTATGCCTTGTTACAAGAACTATGCAAATAAAACTGATTAAGCAAATCAGAGCTAAATTCTGCTTTGCATAAGTTTGGAAAACAGTATAAAATTGTGGTAGGTTGATCACATCACATTTGTGTTTTTTCTCTTTAATATTGTCTAGCCTGTAGGAATCAAATATTAATTAAAACACATTTCTAACAGCATTCAATTCCAAAATTCATCAGCAAACATTTCTATCCCCAGACCTACTAGTTTACCTTTTCCTGTCTATTCAGCAATGTTCTAAAATTAGCCAAAGAGAAAGCGTTTATTTTTGCCTTCAGCAGGAACACACTGTGCAGCGACTCCCTTAGCATACGGCGTTAAGCAGCCTGCTCCAATATTGACAGCAAATGACATTAGGAGGTCTGACAGACAATCTATTATTCAAGCCCCGACATGTCCTGACAGATTGAAGGAGGAAGGAGAAATGTCTCAATCTTTCCTGCCAAAAAAGAAATGATGAGCGCCACTCATTTGTAACAATAAGAGTGATTAGCAAAGTGGCACACATGCAGCATAGAAGCCTGTTTAACCCTTTCATGAGCTGGCCTATTACAATTGTTCTTCTCAAAGTGTAGAGTTCTGTATTCTGAGTATATATTAAATACATTCATATGAAGCAGAAATGTATTTAGTTACTAGAGTGAGAAATGAGTCTAAAAGTTTTAGGCAGAGGATTGTTGATTGTATTTCAAGGGACCAAACAAAAATATATATAAAAATACTGTACAGAGATCATTGATGTATGGGAAAAAATGACGGATAAAGCACTTAACGGTCTCGCACCGCAGTATCTGAGTGAACGTCTGTGCCAGTATGATCCTCCACACCTACATAGATCAAAAGGTGCAGGCTATCTGTTGGTTCCGCAAATGAAGACTACATCTTTCTCTTATAAAGCCCCACAGTTATGGAACAGCCTTTCAACCAGTGTTTGGGACTCAGACACAGTCTCAGTGTTCAAGTCAAGGTTGAAAACATATCTATTAAGTCAAGCCTTTGATCAGTAGATTTTTTTCATAGATAAAGGCTCATATCTGAAGGGATCATGGATATAGAGTGTTTGGTGAACTGGGATATTTGTATGCTGTCGTCCCCTCACTCTCACATGTTCACTTAGGTTTGTTGACGGTGGTGTGGTGGGTCGTCTCTTATCCCAGAGATCCCTCATGTCTGTGTTACCTTCTGGTTCTCCCTTTTAGTTATGCTGCCATAGCGAGTCTTGCCGGAGTCCAAACTGCACAGTGACATCAACTTTCATACAATAAGGACATAAAAATCCATATCCTTCTCTTCCTGACACCCCACTTCTCTCTTTCACTCCTGAGGCTCCAGTGAGCACTGTTCCTGCCCCTCTCCCCTCCGTGGATCTTCCCACTTCGTCCAGGCCTGCCTCTGGATAGTGTCCTCTTTAATTGGAAGCCACTCTGTGCAGCTTGGGACGGTTTCTCATCAACACCTTGGGTGGTTCGATGAAATTCCAGAGTAAGAACAGGCGCTTTTATGGTTGGATTGGACTGTAGTTAATGTCAACAGTCTGCTACATTGACACAGGACTACTTTTCGCTTCTGATCATCATCACTGTACCCCACAACATCGTATATCTGCCACAAATGGACATTCAGTGCAACCCAGATGAGGATGGGTTTCCACTTGAGTCATTTCAAAGCTTCTTCCTTATGCCATCTCAGGAAGTTTTTCCTTGCTGCAGTCACCAGGGGTTTGCTCATCAGGGACAAACTTACACTTATAAAGAACATATTTATTTTATTTACCACATTATATGTGTATAGCTGCTTTGAGAGAATGTTCATTGTTAAAAGCATTATACAAATAAAAAATAATTTAATTGAATTGAAAACGGCTGTAGTCTATAAACCTGAACCGGTTTTTCTTCTGTAGTGTTGTATTAAAGTACATGCATTTATGTCTTTGACTAAAGGAAGGTAATCAGAGAAGAATATGTTTATTCCCAAATTGAAAACTCATGTATCTCAGAGATAATCTGACAGTATTAACAGTACAGAATATAATTAGTTTTTAATTTCAGTAATATATCCTCTAAATGAATCTAATGGAATAAAGTTCTTGCAGTTCCCAAAGACAACAAATGACATATGCACTGAGTAATAACTGTACATTAATACCAGTTAAAAACCGGAAACAATTATGCAAACAATAAGCATCTTTAAATTACACACAATCGGAAGTAATGCTCTGATATATGCCCATTTTTCTTAAAGCACTTTGTCTATGGTACATTATAACCACAAATCTGTTGCTCTGAAAAAGATCTCCCAGTTCTAAAGAACAAATTGTGCACAAGCCTTTAGAATACTAAGTGGATTTTGAAAAGTTATTCAGTCAAATGCTGACGGAGTCCCTATACATGTACAAAATGAGCACTATGTACACACTCATTCATATCTACGAGACATTTTAAGGATCTGATCCACCGATATGATTTTCTTAGTAGGAATGAGTAGAAGGTAAACCAAAGAACCTAGAGGAAGCCCATGAGGAGTGAACGCAGTGAGAACATCACATCTGAAGCTCCAGACGCTACTATGAACTCAGGATCAAACCAGGGACCCTGGAGCAGTAGGAAGGCAACGTTTCCTGCTGCGCCCGCATGCTGTGTTTAGTCTGTAATATGTTAATCCATTTCGAAATGTCCAGGTTTTTCCAAAAAAGAAATATTTTTCAAGAATTGGTATGAAGTTCTAAGTATTCTCCACTCAAGGGTTTTGCTTTTCCTAATTGAATACCATAAACTGTGAAATTCACTGTAATTAAGGCACTACAATGGCACAAAAAAGGCAATTTTGTTTTATTCTATATGCTGCTTTCATTTCGAAGCATACATTTCGAAGCATGAAGAAAAGCTACAGAACTCCCTGTTTTATCAAGACGGAGAAGTGAAATTGTGATATTTTAGTCCCTGTAGCAGAATTATTGGTGTGACCCAAAGGGCACTTTCACAACACATTTTTTAATGGCTTCACTTCATGTCTGGCTTTGTGACCAAGTTATTTAGCAATCTTCAAAACATCACTCTGCATACGACACCATTGGTCTGGATCAGTTGGATTTGGCAATAACAAGAAGAAATGTAAAATACATTTAAAAAGAGAATGCTTTGTTTATTTCTAAAAGAATGAATAAGGTTCTTGTACAATTAGGTGTAGGTGTAGGTGTCGGTATGAAGGGCTCAGCCAGTCACGTATCTAAACCCTGAAGCAGACTGCAGTAACATTTGATTTAAACGACTGGCACATTTAATGGACTTTATGAACCCTGGTTCAGGAAACATTTATTAACAGCAGGTAGAAAGCAATCACGTGAGAGTCCACCTAAAAGCATCAACCACTTGGGTGTAATTTAATATTGTGTCATTTCTTTTCTTGCTAATACATGCATAAAAAAAGGCATTTGGGCTTGTGTATGTCCAGCATTTGTTTTTCTTTGCAAGAACTAACAGCGGACCGGTTTTTAACACCGTTACCTTCCTCTGTCAGATCTGATTTGCACAACAGAATTTAATTGCAATAACTTTATTAGGGAAATTTTCATGTTTCTATGTAGCTGTTTACTCGATTTCATTCAATATAAGCTTCAATCTTTGTGCATTTCCTTGGGGGAGGTTATGTGAAATGAATACATCAAATATAGCCACAAGCGGCGATCACCAGGGTCCAAGCATTACTTCACAAATAGCCTCCAATTTGGAACTGCTGTCAGTTTGGCAGATTAGTTGTTTGGTTTTTTCTGGACAATTTTAATTTCCATAGATAATACAACACAAAAAAAAAAAAAACATCACTAAGACTCCTATTAAGGATTGAAGAAAAGTTTTTGCTTTGTTTTCTCTAGAGGTTCATTTTCTAAAAGTCTAAAGGCTGAAAGAAACCCAGTGGAGAAAACCCTATATAATTTTGCATATATAGGACATGAAAATGAGTCGTGTACAGTTTTAAATGTAAAAAATGTGGGTTATAGTTTCCCTTGCAAAAAAAAAATTCAGAAGGGTCTTCGTAATCGTCTAACCGAAAACCAGATTAAAGCCTTACAGCAGAAATACTGTAGCTTAAAATACAAATTTCTCTTGGGGATTAATCAACTACTTTTCGTTTTTTGGTAGGTGTAGCCCCTAAAAACACTAGTTGCCAGAACAGCCAAACTGTTTTACTCATTTACACTAAGATTTCTTCTGATCATGTTGTCAGAATGAGTGATAATTAGTTACACCAAGTAGCTATTTTCAGCGCTAACTCCTTACTAAGCACAGGAAACTAACTGTATGCTTATTCTGATCTGTTAGTAGTCCTAGATGACATGCCAGGCACGGACACCAGTTGGTGATGGGTGTCTTAGATTGTGACGCCTGTGGCAAGAAATAACAAATTGGTTAATATTGCTTTAGAATGCAGCATTACATGTTCGTTATCAGAGAGCCAATCGGCTTTCCTCTGACAATTTTATGTCTCCATCTTACACATTTCGAATAAATAAATACTGCAAATGTTTTTACGGTCGAATGGTTTGTCAGTATAGCCTAAATGGGCAAAACTGTATCATTAGAAAGCAGCACATTTTTGTGGCTTTAACCACAGAGTCTTCCAGGAGAAATGTTCTGCAGTATGGGCCAGAATGTTCCCTACTGCTTTATGTTATAAACAAGTCTCCTCATTAAGCCTGAGCTGGTCTATGGTATCTGGAAACACAAACAGATCCCATCTATCATGATGGCTATTAAATAGGATTAAGCTTCGGTGATAAAGTTAGCATGCACTACTCCCTGCAAGGGCAATCAGCGATTACTCGAGGGCACGATTGGATCGCGCTACATTTCACACAGTGTCAAAAGCGTATCCGTCACTTGCCACAGCTTTGTGTGCTGCGTCCTTCTGCTAAATTTAGCTTTTTTTTACCTTCACACTGGATTAGCAGAGAATGATCCCAAGAAGAAAACAGCACTTCTTGCTAGGAGCCCATCAAATCTATTGCTAAACAAAAAAAAAAAAGTGGCGACTTCAGAATCTAGCATAAACATTTTAATGGGATGATGCAACGTAGAACATGGCAACTTCAGTCCTCTCAGTGTATCAGGAAAGCACTAATAAGATTTTGCGACAGTCCATGCAGGACCACTGCTCATTCGCTGTCATTAACACGTCTTCCTAAAGCCTCAGGGGATCCGGCAACACGCCAGCCGTAATGAGCTTCAACGAGGACTGGATAGCTTGACAAGATGCTGTACCTTTAAAATTATTCTTCCTGTTGCCTTTGGTGAACTTTGAAGACGTGAAAACCTCCATGTGATCACGAGCATTTGTTTGACACATCTACACATGAACCTCGGAACACTGAGAGTATGTGCCTCTAAAGTTTAAGGAGAGGAAGTGGGTGGCTTAGTGGAGGGTCTTAGATTTAACTCCTTTTTTCTGCGTGGTTTTGGCAATTAAAAAAACAAAACGTTTTTGGGAGATCAGTGGGAAATCTGGCTGCATATCAGTGCCTCCTTTATTTGTATTTTTCTCTCTCTACTGTAACTGGAGTTTCATTCCAAACAGAGTGTCACTCTGCATGGAAACCCACCTAGATACCTGCTAGAGAGTTCTCCACATCTCCTGATTTCACCACAATCATAAAAAAAAATCAATCACAGAGACCTTGTGAAGAACAGCATGTTCAAGCTTTTTGAAGCAGCTATGAATAAACCAGAGCTTCTCAATATGCCATTTATTTTAATCATTATTCACTATGACAAGCCACTATTTTTATGCAGGACCCCACGTGCTCAATGATCGGCCACATTTCTGTACACAGTCATCTGCAATGCATGGGCACACCATGTAATGCGTTTACTCTGCAGAGATTATTTCTTACGAATGTCTCTGAATGCAGAAAAAAAACTTTCAAAGCTGCTAATTGTGAGCGTTCATGGTCTCTCCATGAAGGTTTGGACGATAATTAGGCTCATTCTTAAAAATTCTGCTTCCCTGGTCGTGTTCTGCCTGGTCTTGGACCGTGATAATAAATGTGACCTTTGCTTAGAATGCATAGGACTGTATTTATAAATGGTCCAAAGGTCAAGGAAAAGTGGTTTGTTAATGCATAAGTCTTTTTCGCAGCATCACAGGGGAACGTGTATAATAGATGATTTCGCGATGATCGTTTTCATTTCACAATACAGACTTTCTGAGGTAAAAAGAGTCAAAAGTTAAATCGAAATCATATTCAAAATCTAGTTTCTCTAAATATTTCATTGCCTAAAGCTTCTCTGAGAGTATTCTGAGGAAAATATTTAAGCACATCATCCCTGGGCATGTCTGAGTTACCTAAATGCTACTTCCTACTCTTCACATTCACATGGCTTACTGTCTCAAGAAATGAGTGAAAGCAACAAACTAAGCCCCGATTCTAAGCGGGTATCAGTTCTAATTACTCTGCGCAGTCACACACTGTGCACGACCTCAAAGTGGTTTATGTGAGGGGGAGAATTTCACAGTTCTTGGTCTGACCTTTTGTGTGAGTGTTATGTATTTTGGGATCTGATAGGAGATTAAATTCGGCTGTTTGAGAGTGTGAAAGGAATTGGAGGTGGTGCTAAAACCAGTCGAGAAAGCACAAGGGGCCCTGAACTCCAGTTACGCTTGTGTTCTGCACTTATTTGATCACTCCTGGAACGCCCTATGAGCGAATTAAGATTGATCGGGGTGCCTCGCTGTCAGTTTCGCTTTGTTTGAGATTCTTCAAGGAGTTTTCGTATCTTGAAAACTCTTCGTATCTGAGAAGATAGAGTAAGTTCACTCGTGCGCTGTGCCAAAACTGGGGTAGTTGCTGCACATTTTAGCGATGTGTTTGGAGAATTAATGAGAACATCTGCTTACAAGCCTGTCAGTGTTGGCAAGCGCAACGTTGCAACATGTCGTTTCTTCACTAAAATGTAAGCCTACAGCGCAGCAAGGCAGAGGCTATACATCATTAAACGGAGAATTGGCAGCATTCGGGCAGCCGCGCCTCACCTCTGTTTTTTTTTTCACAGACGAGGTCTAACCCCCGAAATAACACTCAGTGTAATGATTATGTGGACCAAAGTGAGAGAGATCAGAATGCTCCCGCTGTAGATAAGCATCAGCCCTCGGCAGACAATTGACGCTATACTGGGAAGTCCAAAGCATGAAATGTTACATATGCATGCATTCTGCTTCGGGATATCTGCAAAAGAAACTGCTGCGTGATGGACCAACGCTACCCCCTACTGGAATGTTCCTCTCTCTCTCTCACTCACTCTCTCTCTCACTCTCTCTCTCTCTCTTTCTCTGAATCAGGAATTAAAAAAATAAATGAAGGAGTAGAAAAAAATTCTTTAATATTCACATGAGTACAGATATTACAGCATTCTAAAGAGAATGTTTAACAGAAAAAGTGGTTTGATCCATACAGCTCAGAGTTTCATCAGAAAATTGAGTCCCTTCACAATCAGAAGCAAGTTTCAGTAAAATTATATACAGTGCATAAGTCAGGGTTTGTTGTCACGTCCATGTTTAGCACTAGGCCAAAGCACAGATATGTGGTATGGCCTCAGCTCCTCCTCTGGCACCAAACTGGGGGCATGGCTCATGAGGTCATGACCTTTGAAGGACTTGGGGAAGGCGATGACGTCCCTGATGCTGGAAGCGCCCACAATGATGGACACCAGTCGGTCCAAACCTAAAAGAGGTAAATAAATGCTAAACATCCAGAACACTTTCACGGCTTATATTCGTATTTTTAGCATTGGTAGAAAGTTTGGTGTTTTGAGTCCTGGACAGGGAAAAAAAAAAAAAGTCTCAAATTGACACACAATTTTGTTTTGACTTTCGAGTCCTCAGAAGAGTTGCGGTTCTGCCAAGTAATCTCTGTCAGACAATCAATTTTCGCTCTGAGCATGACCGCGGCTGATATGAGGAGATAACTTCAGAACAATCTTTTACTCACCGCTCTCTGTTATGGCCTTATTTTTTTCTGATGGATGGACCTTGGTGGGTAGCAGGTGTCATGGTTTGAGCTTACCTAATGCGATCCCGCCATGTGGAGGGGCCCCGGAGTCCAATGCTTCCAAAAGGTGAGACAGGAGAGATGGGTCTTCCTGAAAAAGTGCAGCAGCTCAGAATGAAAGAAATATTAATATTACATTATACTACCTAATAGACACACAAAATATACTAGCACTTTATATCTGATTCTATATTATCTAAACATTACCACCATTTTACATCTGGTTATAGATAAATTCACACTTTAATAAGACTTGAACACGTGCTCAATTGTGCAATCGTCGGAGATCAGCTGGTCATGTAGTAGTGGTGCAATGCATACAATCATGCAGATACAGGACAAGAACTTCACGAATATACAGTAGGGGAAAAGGGTGATCTCTGTGACTTTAGTGCATGCCATGTTATTAGTTTATGTATTCCAGAAACTGCTGATTATGGGGTATATTTACTCTTGAATTTCAAACAGAATGATATGATTGGGCAGCCAGCAGTCTTGCGGGCACGAAAGCCTCGATGACAAGGCTGGAGAAAAATGGCCAGACTGGTATAGGTTGACAGGAAACCTTCAAAAACTGAAATAGCAACTCTTTATAAACACTGTAAGCAGAAAAGTGAGTTCAAAAGTGAGTTCAAATCCTAGCACTGGCAAGGTGCCACTGTTGAGGTGCATGAGCAAGGCCCTTAGCTGCTCTGTATATAAATGAGATCATTCTGGATAAGACCTCTCTGGATAAGCACATCTGGCAAATGCCATTAATGTCAAACTAAGACCACATTAGGTTTTCACACAGGAATTACAGACACTGAACGGTTAATTGAGGGGGAAATTAGGGGGTAAAAAAAAACAACAACAAAAAACACGTCATCACCTGTCACAGGAATGGCTAACTATCTAATTGCATGAATGAACAGGAGTGCACATGTTCCTCTTAAGTATATTGTATTCAATCGTATGTATTTAAGACAACCCGAAAATGAATTTTGCTGTAGTACAATGATGAATATTATATCCAATTCCATTCAATAAATTTTACTTTGTAAAGCACTTTTAACAATAGGCATTTTCCAAAAACAGCTTTATAGAGATAAAGAGGTTATAAAGTTGGAATTTATAAGTTTAGTGCCTATAGGTTTTTTTCTTCCCTTACAAGTTTATCCCTAACGAGCAAACCAGGGACGATTATATAACAGTAGTAAAAAGTAGAACTGTAGTAGAAGTAATAACACTTTCATAGGAACAGAACAATCAGCCAGGACCTTGTGGGAGAAAATCTATTGCGTATGCATATACAAAATCACTGAGCTGTAACATTCTCCCAGGCGCTAAACCCACTGTTCAGATATAGTATAGCGTTACCACAGCGACAGAGGTGCAAGTCAGTGGAAAGCGACAGGAGTTTGAAGAGAGAAAAATCCTTCTCAAACCCGGTGTTCACAAACCCAAATATTGCGGCTTCGTTAAACTGTAAACACTTTACTTTGAGGACGTTCTCCAGGACATAGAGCTGTTGAGCGGCGTTGTGAATACGGATGGAGCCGCCACCGATCTCACAGCCGTTCAGCACCAAGTCATAGTGTTGGCCACGCACCTGGGGAACGGATTGTAAAAAAGGATCAATTGGAGTTAAAGGAGAGGTGTGGATAAAAAAAAAAACGAATAGTGAGAAGAAGTGACTAAAATGCTGCTCTGAATCATATTACAATGTGATAAATTGGTCATTCAGAGGCTTGGAGGTCTCTCTGAAAAGGTGTCTGTTCGCAACATTACAACTTTACTATCGCAGTTTTCAAAAAATATCACTAAAATATCCACGACAAATGACTTCTATCCAATTTGCGGTTCAGAGGAAGAAAAAAGATACAGCACACAATATTTTGAAGAAGTAAGTATTGTTAAAAGCAGCACAAAATTATATTATATTTCATATATAATATACATATATTTATATTTCTTTTAATTGACTATAAGGTTTCTGTGGCAGGGCATTGTACATGTAGTGGAAGTGTGAAAATACAGTGCACCTTGTGGGGTTGGGTGTAGAGCAGGTGGGCATCCTCAGGCATGGGTGCAGTAAAGGGGTGGTGTGCAGATTCCAGTTGCTCCGGTTCATCCTCTTTAGGTAAAAAAAGGGGAAAGTCCACCACCCACAAAAAGTTAAAGATTGAAGGGTCACGTACAGGCACACCACGTCCCTCCAACAGCTCAGCACACTGCAATCTTAGTTTCCCCAGAAGAGGACACTGCGAAGAAAAAAGTATATTGAGCAATCAGATATATAAAAGAAAAAATTATTCGTTTTTGTATTCTCAAAAAAAACCTGCAACCATGGTTTTTAAAGTGGGGTCTAGTGATGCGTAAAGCATAGCCAGAGGGTCCAAGAGAGTGCAGTGGGAAATTTTCTTTCTTTTTAATGAGCAGGTGGTGTTTTACCACTAACAAATACTAACTACAAACATTTCCTTTACTTCAATAAAGTAACAACACTGCATTATTTACACCAAGGGTGTAATTCAAGAAAAAAAAAAAAAACTTTATACAGTACGAATGCAGTAAAAAAAAATTTTTTTAAAAATGTATAAAAAAGGGACAGCAGTATTAGAATTATCATTATTATGAGGAATAATGATTTGTGGTCTAACAAGGCATTTCTTTTTGTTTTTCCTTGATAGATTTGTGGTTAAATTGGCACTCTGTGTGTCTCAATGTGTAATTTGTGTGGCTATTCTGCACTAGGTGGGCATGCTCAGTGACAAAAAAAAAAAATAAAAAAATCCACATTTTTGTTTCTAAACAACGTTAGCAATTTTGCAGATTAACCCATACCGATAGTTTTTCTGGGTTGCATTATACAGTACGAGAGCGGCCTCTAGAGTCAAATTACTGACTTATACTGTTATTTGTCTTTTTTTTTTTTTTTTGGATATGACGTGTTTTATTTATTTGGAGCATTACTTTTTGTTTCACTTTTTAGCAATTTTGCAGATTAACCCATATCGATAGTTTTTCTGGGTTGCATTATACAGTACGAGAGCGGCCTCTAGAGTCAAATTACTGACTTATACTGTTATTTGTTTTTTTTTTTTTTTTTTGGATATGACGTGTTTTATTTATTTGGAGCATTACTTTTTGTTTCACTTTGAATACGTGTCTTATTTTCCTCGATATTTGTTAATATAATAAGTTAAAATTATGATCCATCTATGCTATCGGTAAAATCGGTGGACCTCTAATTTTAGCCACAGAATAGCTCCTGTTGTGAATGCTGGACTGAGGATGTACAAAGAATTCCTATCTGAATGTAAATTTTAATCCCCTCCTCCAATAGGAAGTGATGCCTGTCTGCTACACTGACTCAGGACTACAGTTTGCATCTAATCACCATCTCTGCACCCTGCAACATCATTTATCTGTAATAAATGGACATTTGGTGCAACCCAGGTGAGGATGGGTTTCCTCTTGAGTCTGGTTCCTCTCAAGGTTTCTTCCTTATGCCATCTCGGGGAGTTTTTCCTTGCCACAGTCGCCACCGGCTCACTCATCAGGGACAAACTTACACTTATGAAGAACATATTCATTTTTTATCACCACATTATCTGTGTAACGCTGCTTTGAGACAATGTACATTGTTAAAAGCGCTATACAAAAAAAAATAATTAAATTAAACCCCTGTTTTTTTTTTTTTTTAAGAAGAATTTCATGTTTTATGGTTTGGGCAAATGTGTTTTATACCAGGCAGGATTTTGCACCAGTTTTTTTTCTTATTTCTTTTGTAAACAATATGCAGAATCTGGTCATTACTTAATGTAATTTAAAAATATATATATTTTTTTTCAATATTGACAAGCCAAATCCTAGTAATGTCAAAATAATGATTAATGATTTTAATCCAGTGCTACACTTCCATCCCCAACTAGTCATTTCTCTCCAACTATCAGATGAAAGAACTAAATGAACACAAACACTGCTGATTGAGAAATCAGTTCCCATTTAGTTTTTTTTCTTCTTTTTTTTTCGTGGGGGAATTAATAAGTCATATTCTAAGGGTGAATCTAATTACCGTGTGGCATTTCTAGCTGAGCAGCTGCACTTGGATGCTTTAATGAAGCTAAATAAAAGGGTATCATTATATCTGCATGATGAGCGTGTGTAGTCATGTGTGTGGCACACACCACCCGCTCCTGGGCTCCGGCAGCAACGAGGAGCAGGTCTCCGGCTTTGGCGCTCATCTTCAGCAGCAGCTGCAGCCTTGTTGTGTCCGGTAACAAGCGACCGAGAGGAGATTTGATGGATCCCTCTTCCTTAACCAGCATGCAGTCCACATCCTAAACAGCAAGGCACATATACGGGACAGGGCAGGATTTAGCACCAGCTTATCATCATGTCTCCAACATCTCAAAGATCTGCATTGCTTTGGATGAATTAATGTTTTTTTTGGTGTACATATTTTTGTAAAGATTTAATGACATATTTTTGAAGTCAACATGAACAGAACAGAAATGTGATCGCATTTCAAAGCAGTAAAATGCATCATGTCTAGCAGGAGCGTCAATATTAACCTAATAAAAATAACCCCGGGTCATTTCCGTGCATCTTTTTCACTGCATTTTCCAGAGGATTTGAAATGAAGGCAAATTGTGTGTTCATTATGTGATTGCTGAAATCTGATTGGACAGAAACTCCACTCGGTTGGGCAAGCAAAAAGAAAAGCTATGCAATCAAGAGAACCGACTTTTGGAAATAATTAAATGTTAAGTCGGTGATTCTGACAGAGTTTAGGCCAGCAGAGAAGGCCTTGATGTGTCCTTCAGTAGCCCGAGGTGCTTCGCTGACTGTAGAGATAATTTTTTCTCTCCTGACTTTGGCCATCAAAGATTTGTGACATCTTGGGTCATTCATTTTGTTAGACAGCGTGAAGACAATTAATGTCAAACCATCAGATTAAAATGCAAATTATGATCAGTGGGCAAATTGATTTGTGTAATGTATAAAGTCCCTTTTCTGGGACAAAACACACAAAAGGACACGTTTTTCAAAGTCATTTTATTCAGAGATGCTGCTTTTCTCGTCTGCCTGATGACCTACAGACAGATCAGAGCATTATTGGCTTTTAAATAAAGCTGATGTTATTCTAACTTTCTTATTTCTACTTTTCCCATAGATCATAAAAGTGCATTTAATCTGCCAAAACACTTTTTTGCCCTTTTTGTGCTGATTTACTTTTAATTAACCAACTCTTTATACCAGTACTATTTTATTTCTTTCATCTGAGGTCTCAGAGGGCATGTAAAGCAGCGTGTTTTAACCTCATCAGACCGCTTTATGTTCTTCATACCCTCAGCAGTTCATAACTTCAGTTGGCAGAGTACAAGCTGTTACATAAACAACAGGAACGTTCACGATATTAAATGAGTGTCTCAGCGGTATACTGAGATTAGCCACTGAACCGAGGGTGAGCCTGGGGCATAAACAGGAATCAGAAAGTACCACTATGTATTGTAAATAAGTAGTGTGCACTGGTTTGATGGGGCATTATGGGTAATATTAAAATCTCCACAGAATATCACTGTATTTCAAAATTCCAGTCTTGTTTATATTTCCTACAAACATGAGCACATAACAACATAGTGTACATCCTTTGGACACTAATCTCTCGCAGTGCATCATGGGATTCCACTATGTAATGCGCCGGTTTATGTTTGCAAACGAATTAAATGGCTCATGGACATTTCACTTCAAGTTTTTATTGTAATTCAAATGATTCGTTTTACAGATCAATTGTGGATTTGAATCTTTGGATCGACTCCAGAGCTGTTTCATGACACATGAAGTGTTCTGTAAATGAAGACATGTCTTTGTAGCAGGTGGGATTGTAGATGAGGAAGGAGACTGCAGAGCGAATGTGGGGGGAAAATGGGCAAATGAATGTAGCACCTGTCTCTTTCTTTGCAGAATTGGTGAATTCGGATTCCCCATGGCTTTTTTCTATCTGCCTGAGCTGAGCTGAGGGAACGCTCCAAAATTTTTGTTGCCTGCTTTGTTCGTATTTTTCGCCTTTTAATACTGTGCGGAGACTCGGAGGAAAATAAATGCTCACCAGTCAACTCTCAGTCTTTTACTAATGGGTTGCTTTTTGTTTACTTCATGCGAGGCATTTGATAAATCCCTGTAACCCACAGAAAGGAAAAGTGACTGTACGTCATGTGACAGACTGCAGCGAGAAATAGCGATGACAGTTTGGGTGTAAGATGAAACAGACTTTGTAGTAGCTGTTTGTCAAATTACCGTGACTCAGCACTGAAGCCATGATGTCAGATCGCAAAAACGGAGCCACAAATTCTAAAGCTATTACGTCTTTTCTACATGAGTAATATAATATGTGTATAATTGTGTCCGTTACCGTGACACGATAGCGCAATATAATCAGACGTTTTTATTCTATTCAATTTATGGTCACATAATGGTAAAAAAAATTATACTTTCAAAAGTCAGAGTTCATCTAGATAACGTCAGTGCGATGCTAGATGTGGGTAGTCTTTCATATCCTGTGTCGTTTTCCCTACCGTGTCCTGCAGCGATGATATTAACACCTCAAACCCACTGATAAAGCTGTGAAAAGACTTTCCTTAAAGGTTTTATGATGACGCTGAAATCTTTTGATATTTCACCATGAATAGATGGAGGGTTGCTACTGGACCACGGATAAGTAAAAAATATCAGACGAATAGAATAACAAAATGAAATACAAATTTCCATCTCAAAAAACTTACAAATTCAAATGACCAAATCACCATACTATCATCATACTATTCAAAACTAATACATTAAAAACAGGAGTAACCAAAAAAATAAAAAAAAACATCCGATTGGCTTTAGTTTTAGTGTAATTCTCACACATCCATTCTGGTGAAGTACAGAAATGCTGTGAAGTACAGAGTGTAATGTGACAAAATCTAATTTCCAGTATTGGCTGTGCACCAGAAGTGATTGGTGGCAGCTTGAGGATGAAGAAATGCTATTCTGAGTTCCTCGTTAAATATATATATTTTTTACTAGAGAACCGATTCTCAAAACTGATTGTTCTGAAAATTATACACCAACTTCCCTCTAATTAGATCGGACAATTAGTGTTCCAAGAACGCTGATATTTAGAACAATTCTATTACATTAAACTGTTCCTTAGGTTGAAACTGTTACCACACCTAGTACAGGATGCATTTTTCATTGGTAGAGCAAAATATTACACTCCTAATTTTACTGAATATCAACTTATGATACGAGTGCATTCATGCTTGCAAGTAACGTTCGAGGCGCACAATTATATAGGATGTCTTTAGATGCGGTAGCATAACATTTTCTCTTCACTTGAACTAGGGGTTCCTTTATGACAAAGTGACCTCCATTAATATATGATGTACATGGGTTGGATTAGAAGATCTTAAATGGCCCACAATTCTGACCTCAACCTTACTAAACCCTAGGGATAAATTGGTCGATTGCCCTGCCCACCGCCCCTGGCCTCCTCACCTCACCTACATCAGTACCTGACTTGACTAACACCCTTGTAGCTGAATAAACACAAATCTCCACACCAATCTAGTGGACCAACTAGTGAGAACCCCTGAACGAACATTCCCAAATTAGTAAATCACTTTCAGGACCCATTTAGAGTCAGCAGCCATCTTCGCGTTTTTTTCCACGCCACCCGGTGTTTAAGGACAACAAGACATTAGCTCAGTGCCAGAGTATCTCACCGGCTCTTGTCCCTGGGATTATTCTTGCCCCCCTCCCTGCTCTGGTTCCTGTTCCTGACCCTGTCCCTGATCCCTGATTCTGCTTTAAACTCTGGACTGTCTCCTGGTTTGTGTTTTAGTTTTGCCCTGCCTGCCTGCCTGAAATCGGTTTGGTCCCTGGACTGTTTTGCGTTTTTGCTCTGGCCTATTTTGCTCTGGTTGCATTTGCTCTTGGATATTTTGACTGTTTTTTTGGATTTTCAGTTTGGGTTTCTCCTGTATTACTCTGTTTGCTGGCTCTTGGACTCTGGACTGTTTTTTTTTTTTTCAAGACTCGGTTTTGAACTCTATGAATTTGGATCTGTTTTTCGAACTGTGTTTCCCCTCCTCTGCCTCTTTGCTCTTTATTAAAGACTGTTTTCACCATACCCCTGTTGCCTCCTGTATTTGAGTCCTTCCACTCACTGTTCCTGACAGAACATTCTGACCTTGCTTCATGTTTCTTATTTGAAAAAATTGAGAAAGAAAACTAAGGTAAATTGTAAATGGATAATAGGGATACATATGGTGTTACAGGGAAATAATGCTGTCTGGGTTGGTGATTGTAAAACTGGAATTATTTTCCCCAGCACTTTTTTGTTCCTTATTTTCCTACCAATTCGTTATTTCTTTTTAAGTGTATTACTTAGCAAAGATAAAACTAAAGCCTTGGATAATTAATTAAGTACACAGTACTGCGGGACACTTAAAAGAAATTGGGCTCCAACAGGTCAAATCGCTGCAGATTACAAATTACTAATACACGTTTATTACTGCGAGTGCATGCAACAGAGCACCAGAGAAAGTGTGCATTCATCATTCTCTTTCTAAACTACATGTGAGCAGCCTCCAGAATCAGCCGAGACGTGCCCTTCGAGGGTGGTCTACCCTTGCCTTTAGGTAGGAACACTTTTCCTATGATAATCAGGCTCATGAATTACTTTCAGATAAATATTTCATAAGTGCTATCCTTATCTCGGCTGCTGTGTGCATTATAACTGCCGTTGATGTTTCTGTAATGATGAGGAAGACAGAGGTGTGAGAAGAGAGAGAGAAGAGAGATAAGAGTAGTGAATGCATGGGTGAAGGAGGGGAGCGATAGATACATATCAGACTTACCTGGTTGAACTGGGTCTTGGATGTTTGTTTCAAGAACTCCATGTCCTTGCCCTTCAGGTGTTTCTAAAAAAAAAATGAAGAAAAAAAAACAACAAATCTAAATTTCTCATTTATCATTTCACAAATTTCTGTTTAGAATGATGCCATGCTTATAAATCATGCAAATAAACAGGAGCTTGGAAGTAATTATACGCTAGCAAAAAATAATCAATTTCGGTCCTTGACTGTAAAAAAATGTGTATTAAAAAAAAGCAATTTTAGAACAATTCCTGTGCATGTAGGGTGACAGAACAACACATAGTGAACGGCATAAATTATAAAACGGTGCAGTGGCTGAAATATTTAGATTTTTTTTTTACCTTAATATTAAATAATACATGCATTTAGTTGCCACATTTACATTACAGCACAGTAAAAATTCTTCACATATCCCAGCATATTAGAAAGCTGGGGTTCAGCTTGATACATGATCCTCTTTCCTCACATATAGTGATATGTTTTACTGTCATTTTTTTATTTGCATTGATCGAATGGAGTCAGGACGGCTGAAAATCCCTCAATTCGAATTCAATAAATAATTCTGAACTGTTGTGGATGAAATCATCGTTGTTTTTTAAACGAGATTGTTTTTTACCTTAAATAGGAGTTACCCTTTTGTGTGGCCAACGCTGTGATTTATAAATACATTCAACATTGTGAATTGAAGATGTGGTTAGAAGCTTTCCTCAAGTTATAAAGCACCGATTTGAATTCCGCAGCTTTAACAGAGCAACTCTAAATGCTGAGCAGACACAACTGTGCAATTTATTTTACTTCTTGATCAGCCGGAGATAAGAGACAAAACACAATACATTTGTACTGTTATTGTACAGTGTTACATAAGGTGTGTGTGTGAGGGGTTCTCCGAGAAGTTCAAAAGATTCCTACAAATACACCTGTACCTATATTAGATTATGTCAATTATTATTTTGAATTCATGTTCAAGTAAAAAGATCATAATTGATATGCCAGCATCTTCAGGGAGATTTTCATTCAGACTTCGTTATGGAAAAACTATACTATACTATTTCTCTTTAAGAGGTCCTGCTGTCGTTGTGATTGTTGTCATGAGCTGCATTTCCAATAGAAAACTATTGGAAACCTTAAACGAGTTGAGTAACTTGAGATTTTTAAATATCCAAACTCGAACCATCAACCGGACATAGTGAAGCGCTGAGCAAAAAACTTGTGAATGGAATTTCTTTATGGCTTCAGTTATGAGGCACAAGACGGACATTTCAGTCATTCAAATCAGTAATACAGGCCATTTTTCATCTAAAAATGATAGTGGCAAGTTCGACCTCGCCTCATACCCGCTCTTAACGATGACTAAGTCCTTTACACCTGCAACATACTTTGCTATGGTATGCCTACTGACTGTGTTCAGCTCCTCACAGAGAACCCACCGGTTGCTTTGACCTTGATTTAACTGGCAGTGCAGAACGCTTCATTCGTTTGAGTTTGGGGGACATTTTCTTACTGTATGAGCTCAACTGTGAATTACACCATGTGTTCACAAAATAACGGCCTGAACGTTTGTAACCAGAACACTATGTACGTACACAGCATTTTGACATACTTTCAACATGATTAAACATTACAGTGTAGCCACTTCGACTGAAGCCGTTTCCTTAGCGCAGAGGTGTGTTTAGGCGCCCAGTCCTGGAGCTCCAATGTGTGATTATGAAAGTTGCCTGAAGTGCTTTGTGATTCAGAGTAGAGGCTTTCTGGCAGGTAGATTGCTGGCCTCTTAGCTCCTGTTGCTTTTGCTCCAAAAACATGAATAAATAAAAATGAGACTGTATGAATGAGTGCCTGAACTGCAAGTGGCAGAGGAATTTGGTTTGTAGTTTGAGTCTTTCTTTAGTTTGCACTTCACTACAAAATGCAGTTTGCGGTCGTACTTTCTTTCTATTGACCTTTAAAAAAGGTTTTTACTTCAGTTTTTCTGTTATGACTTTCTGACTATCTGTTTTTGTACATCTTCATATATTATGAGGGGATATTTAGCCTAACAATGAAGTGTTTTCTATCATTGCCTTCAACAGCAAATGGTCCACCTGCAATAAATCACCCAACAGAAATGAATAAACATCATCTTTCATAGCCTGAAGGTGGTGCTATTATGCAGAACTTCCATACGACCATCACAAAAATTCTCTCTTACAACCACAGGCCGAACGATTCAACTAATGATGATTTGATTGACTTGATTTGAGTTGATTGCAGGAATTCATATTTGAACAACGCATTATTTGTGTTAGGCTGCTTAGAGACGATGTTCGTTGTTAAAAACGCTTTACAAATAAAAATGAATTGAACTAAATCAAACTATCGGCAAAAGTCCATACCGATAGTTTTTCCGGGTTGAGTCTGAAAAGGGCCACTGTCATTATACAGAAGCGAATCACTGATGCCACGTGCTGTTTGTGGCAATGTTTTATCATGGCAAGTGAGACGGATATTTCCTCAATATTTGTAAATATAATTAATATATTCACATATTGTGGCATTTGGCACATTTTCATGATTCAGCACTGTAATTCTTTTATTATTTTTGCAGTAAAGTTCAGTACTATTTTACATGGAGTGTTTAAATCTTTTCCATCCTGTATCATATCACCAATCAGTTAATAAATCAGTTATCGGCAAGTACAAACCAACCTAGCTATCGGTCGACCTCATGAGGAACCACGATCACTAATCAGAGTTTATGAAATAAATCTACAGTATCTAAAAGAATATCCAATAAATAATAAAAACTCAGTAATAAGAGTGAAATCTTTAAGCCTTTCACATCCATCTTTATGGAACCTGTATGATCCCATAGATACTAGGCTTGAGCGATCCTGAAGTAAAAGCGACTCCAAGCAAAAACCGAGCATCAAAATAGATCCAGGAAGCAAAAAAAAGAGTCAAGACTTCCTCAAGGACTAATTTTTATATATACCACCCTCACGCATTAACTCATGATTAGAATTCCAGAATAAAAAATCCTGTGTTCAAAGACTGGCTCGGAATAGAGTAAGTTTTTCCATCAACTTTAAATCTTCCTGTAATGTTTCACTCGCTTGGTCCTATTTTATCCCAGTCTCAACAGGATAATTCTCTGCATAAAAAGACTAAACGAGTACATTCATTCATTTGAAGCTTTCCTTCGAGATCATTCATTACTGATGGCCCTCTGTACCAGACACCATGAATTATTTTTCCACAGCTAACAAAGAAATAAATCTGCGAGGAATTCATTAGGCTTGACTATATGATGACTGTGTTTGAGAAAGTGAGACAGCGAGCTCGTATCTCTTACTTACAGCTCCGTCTGGAACACAGATGGCCTGGACGCAGCCGCCTGGATGGGCGATAACGTTCCTGATGAACTCAATCTGTGTGTGCTGGAACGTCTCGCTAACATCCACAAGCTATACATGCAAAAGAGTGTAGCCTTGTTAGGCATGAAACAGGCCGGGATTTCTAAATATACAGATTAAAGCTTTTGCATTGTATATGATAGAGCTGTTGTAAATTAAATAAATAAACCGATCAAATCAGAGAATGCTGATGCACTATTACTTCTGTCAAGGATAAGATTGAAAACAACAAACTGACCTTCATTCCAAATCTAGTGTCAGGTTTGTCCACGCCATAATCTTTCATAACTTCTTTGTACGTCAAGCAGGGGAAAGGGGTGCTGATCGTTCCTTTGTCTTCTGGCCATGAGTACTGCAGCAAGCCCTCAATCAGAGCTATGATTCCAGCCGCATCGACAAAAGACATCTCAATGTCCAGCTGCATGTGCAGAAGACTTTTGGTGAGTTGACATTAATAGCAGAGTCGATCAAAGTCTTAGCCGTTCTGTTCTATTCTTCTGTTTACACTCTGATTAAGTTTCCCCTCAGGGCTTTTAGAAAGACAACTTATCCCATCTCAGCATTCACTGGCATTCAAAGCCAATTCTCACATGTACAACAGCCAATCTTGGGCTTTTGCAGGTAATTACCTGTGTGAATTCAGGCTGCCTGTCAGGTTTGGAGCCTTCGTCTCTATAGCAGCGTGCCAGCTGAAAGTACCTGGGATTACAGCACATACACACACGCAGTCATTAAATCAAAGATTTTATATTAAATCCAAGACTTTACACACACATTACGATGAAACACGTGGACACATGGATTTCACACCTATAGGACCGTTGGAAGCTTGTATAGACTCTATACTGTAGCATTACAAAATCCCTTCACTGAAATAGATTTTGCCATGCTACTGCTTCTGTGCTTAAAGAAAAAGTGTAAAAACCCAGTCTTGACCTGAAGCCCACTTTGAGATAAATTGAAACACTGACTGTGCCCAAGACTTGACCTCACTAAAGCTTATGTGGCTGAATGGAGAAATTCCCAATCCTCCAATAAAGAAAAACCTTCCAATGTATTTGTGTTTGCCAAGAGAAAGTACTCGTGGTCTGTCGTCATGCCGGCCTTTCTGACTTTAAGAAGCGAAACGTGTAAAAAGATGAAGAAATCCTATATGAAATGCAGTTTGACATCTCAAACCTCAGAAATCCAATTATAACTGAACATGTTATGCTTGTACTGTATATGACTGCCAAAAATCACATTTTAAAATGATATTTTTGAAGGTAAGAAAATTTGACAAGCAGCATTGTTTGAGTGACACAGCCCTAAAATAGTGTTTAATAAATATTAGGAAGTAAAAAAATCTATACCTGCACACTATTTTTTTTTTCTTTATTTAATATTTGACTGTTTAAAGCTTGTATAGACTGTATACTGTAGCATTACAAACTCCATTTAGCTCCTAAACTTTGGAATAGCTATTTACTAAATCCTACACATAACACATCATAACCTGATCACATGCACATTATCAACTTGTGCTTGTTAATATAAGAACAGCAGCTACGCTAATTGCTCTCCACTGCTTCTCTTTCTCTACCCATCCAGAGGCATCCTGAGGTTGCGCCAGCTCCCCACCTCATAAAGATTATGGACCTTCAAAGCAGTAGATGCCGACCTCGCAAAAATCCCGAACCATCTAGAGACGTACCAGCACCATTTGGATTCCTTCATGTAGAGTGTGGACATTGGACCTCTACAAATATTCAAAGGCTCTGGCATCTATAATGATCTCAGATGTTGAGCTATTTTATGAGTTGCTCAGTAGCTCCTGGTTCCACAAAGTGACTGTATAAGACTATAGAATGGACATTACTCATAATAACACACACTCTGGTGCTCATGTTAGTCATGTCATGTTTGAGTCTGGTTCCTCTCAAGGTTTTTTCCTTATTCATCCTCATTTCCTCATGTGGCAAGGAAAAATGCAGGGCTGTTTTTCCTTGCCACAGTAGCGCCAGGCTTAATAAATAAATAATTACACACATAAATACACATAATACACTTTAAATTCTAAAGTTCTGTAAAGCTGCTTTGAGACAATGTCCATTTTGAAAAGTGCTAAAGAAATAAACAAAAAACAAAACTATATGTGTTATACATTACTGTATTTCCTACATTATTCATAAAGTCTGTTTAAGAAATTTACATCGAATTGTATTATGTCTGGAATAAATGTTTATTTTTTTTAAAAGTGTGACCATATGTATATTTTTCTCAACCCCCCCAGTGTGACCTGTTACCGATTAGTACAGTCCTATATTTAATTAACTATGTATATATACACTATATGTATATACTAACATTAAAATAAAAACTAACCTGATGATAAATAAAGAGGAAGATCACATGCCTTTAAATATAATCGAATAGATACTGATGTATTATAGCATTGCTTTGATCCATGTAATTCAGCTGCCAGCCTATAGTACTTCCTCTTTCTGCACTAAGAACCAAAAGAATCTTAGTAATGTATACTGACAGCAGTCAAAAGTGTGAGGCACTGATGAAAAACTCGAGAAAAGCTCTTGAGAGTTGCATCAGAAGTGCACCATGATTTGATGTGAAGTGCACATGACTGAGATATTCAACTGGGGCTATGAAATGTGTTTAAAAAAATAAACCATTATATAATTTGGGTGTCTGCCAAAATACGTTTGTATGTATATATAGAGCTCAATATAGAGTTTCTATCCAACAAGATTTCAGCCGTCACATCATGTGTTGCCGGGGTCAAAGGTATCTATTTTTCCACAGGATCAGCACCTGTGGGGTTTCTTTTTGGCATACACTCCATGTCTCCTTAAGCTGTAAGCCAATCAGACTGTGATTTGGCCACTCTGAGGCCCTTTAAAAGGCGTCCAATCGGGTCCTTCGATTGGATAGTAAGAGAGCGCACTAGTCAGAGCTCGCAAACTGCACCGGTAGCAAACTGCACAAAAAATGCACAAAATATATGAGGCTGATATTGATGCTTTTACTAGAGATTATGTGTGCCAGCAGTCCACAAGATTTTTTTGCACCACAGACCGGATTAATGTCAGACAAAATTTTCATGGACTGGCCTTTAAGTTGTGGCGGATAAATACAACAAAATAAAATGATACGAGCAGCATTAAAACTGGTATTTTCTAAATATAATAATAAAAGTGAATCCACTGTGGTGTTTTTTGTTCATTTTGCTCGCTTGGGTGTTTCAATTTAGCGGTAATGTATTATGTGTTAGTGGCCGGAGCAGCACCTTTAAGAAGGTATCGGATGTAAGTAAGACATGTGATCACGACATGCACGAGTCATAGACAGATGTGGCGGAGAGAATCCGGTCATTTTCCAAAATAAAACATCTTCAGAATCAGATAATAAATAAAACGGAAATAATGAAGGTATGTATTCTTTCTGTGCAGCCCAGGGGGTTGGGGACCACTGGTGTATGCGGTGCAGCTGTGGCTGCAGTGAAAGGAGACTTGTGTTCATTGGGTTTCTTGTCACTGTATGAGATGAAGCAGAATTGTGTGTATTCTTACCTATCCAGACCTGCCACCATCAAAAGCTGCTTGAACTGCTGAGGGCTCTGTGGGAGAGAGTAGAACATTCCGGGTTCTCCAGATGGCACCACAAACTCTTTGGCACCCTAAGAAGCATGAGCAAATGTAAGTGCAGTAAAACAGTGAAATACATATTCAGTTTTAATGTCTCAAAAGAACAATAAAAAAAAAAAAAAAAGAAAGAAAGCTTTTTCTTTTCCTTTTTTTTTTTTTGCAGGAGAAAGTACTCCTGGTCTGTAGCCATGCTGTCATGTCTGACATCAAGAAGCAATATGTACAAAATAATGATTAAAAACCCTACATGAAGTCCAATTTAACATGTCAAACACAAGAAATCCAATTATCAATGAATATGACACAAAATGAAAATGTAGCCAGTAAAATGTCACATTTTACGACGGTTATTTTAAGAAAATTTGACAAGCAGCAACGTCTGAGTGACTCGGATGTAAAAAAAAAAATATATATATATATATATA
>MU548165.1:498937-539034 GCA_024362625.1 Silurus asotus
ATAAAAAACTATATTATTGTTGAATTATTTGGTTTGTGTGGTCAAATGCTTTATTTTTCTATTAACTATCTAAAATTTGGATTTGGAGTTATTATAAACTAATCCTTTAAACATGTTTTTAAATAATTTTATTTTAAAATTTTTAATAAATTTCTGAGGAAAAAGGAGATACGAAACATCACTCCAGCATGGCATTTTCCTAAAGTCCACATTCATTCTATTTTTATTTCTTATCATGTATTTTCTTCAGTTAAATACTCAGTAATACAGTCCCAGATTTAGTTCATGCTCTTCAAAATTTTGGGATTGCAACATATTCTGGTTTAATTCTTTCCAACATATAGAAGGTTGATGTCCTACATTGTTGTCCAAATTGTTCCGACTTTATCTTCTTAAGCAGTCTACTACAATGGAGTGTAGTTTAAGTGGCATCAGTGTAAAATATCCATGAGAACACTGTCTTTACTGAATAGTATAAATATGTAGTATTGTTACTGTCCTACTAGATATAATTTTCAAGCCTTAGTTCTTCAGCTTGATTTATTTTATTCCAAACTATTTATATGTGTCTATATTGGGGTGACTCCCAAAAAGTCGAAGATTCGATTGGAGGACACTGAGTCGAGGTGTTATGGGGTGCTCAATGTCTGATTTCTCATAGAACTGAAGTTTTTCTCCCAATAAATTTGTACAGTAATCTCCCGCTTTACCGCGGTTCAAATCTTGCGCCCCCGGTTGGTTTATCGCGAAATTGCATTTGCCGCATAACTCGATAGACCGAAAAACTTAAATGTTTTTGGAGTTTTATATTAAAATAAGGACATTTCTAAATAAAAATATAGTATTTAATTATAAAATGAAGTAAAATGGTAATACAGTACATTACTGTACATTTTTGGGGTGGAGTCCATTTACCGCGGTTTATCATTTATCGCGGGCCGTTTTGGAACGTAACCACGGCGATAAACGGGGGATTACTGTATACAGCCTATTACGATAATGCTGTAAGTAAAAACTTGAAAAGAAAGAAGCGTGTAATCAATATTTTTAATGTAATAATAAATCAAAAATAAATAAATCCAACCCCCCCTGTGACTTTCCCACGATCCGTGACCTACACGTGAGCATCTTTGGGGCAGGGATTTAGATATTTAACAATGTCTGTGAGATTCTGTAAAGGTATATTCTTTTCTAATTAAAAAGCAGTTAAGCAGGTTTAAATTGCTGACACGTGAATATTTTTTATTAGAGGTTAATCCACAAATATTTGTATACATTGTCTCTTCTATAAGTTTGTGTAAGGTTTTGTTCATTGTGGCTTTAAAATGTTATAAGTTGGTATATACAAAAAGTTGTATAGCGACATAACTTACCCCAGGGGTCCTTTTAAACAGTGTTGGGGTCTCTATGTCCACAAATCCTAAAGAAAGGCAACGTGATTTATAAATGATTTTAATAAAAACAGTTTTGAGAGAATGTAATTTCAGGTTCAGTCCCACCATGTACATTGCAAAGGTACTCTCTCATTTTCATCACGAGTCGCGATCGCAGTCTCAGATTGTGCTGCATTTGCGCCGAGCGAAGGTCGAGGTATCGATACTGCATCCGCAGGGCTTCTGATTTCTGCCACAACACAAAAATTTCAGTACATTACATGTTTAAAGGATTAGTTTCTAAAAAATACAAATCCATTTTATATAGTTCTTCCTTTTTCTTTCGGCTTCTACCATTAAGGGTCTCCACAGCGGATCATCTGTCTCCATACCCCCCCCTGTCCTCTACATCTGCCTCTTTCACCCCAACTACCTGCATGTCTTCCCTCACCACATTCATAAACCTCCTATATGGTTTCCTCTTTTCCTCCTTCCTGGTGGCTCCACCCTCAACATTCTTCTACTGATATACCCCATGTCTCTCCTCTGCACATGTCCAAACCATCTCAATCTCACCTCGCTCACCTTGTCTCCAAAACGTCCTACATGCCTGTCCCTCTAAAAATCCATTTTAGATAGTTCAAAACAAAAAACAATGTGACCGTGCGGACTAAAGTTGCTAAATTTAACATTAATAGAGTTATGTTTTAGAATATGAATACATGTGTATTGTATCAAAGCCGTAGTACGACTTTAAGGCGATCTGTCTTCCGTAATTTGTGTAGAAATACCTTGTGGAACTTTCACACGTTTTTCTCTTTAAAAAAAAAACATGGAATGACAGAAATGAATGCACCGCAGTGAATGCCCACGATAACCTAATGGGAAAACTCAAAACGCTAACTCCCCGTGACCACAAAACAATATAATGGAACGCGCTCCGAAATGATGCATGAAATGAGCTCGCTTGCGGTAAACAACTTGCCTTGACAAAGTCTTTAATCTCGAAAGGCAGTTTGCGGCAGGTGTTTAACAAGTCCAGGCTCTCGGCGCACACTTCAATTTCTCCGGTGGACATGTTCTGAAAGGCAAAACACCACAAACGTTTCTCGAACGAGGTTTGTATGCAAATCTGTTGCGAAAAATATTTCCCTGTTCTCTAAGTGTGTAATTATGCGATTGTTCTTGACGGATACCGCAACATTGTGGATGAATATTCAAACCATTTTACATCAAAATAGCAATATTTCAATCTACAGTAAAAAGATTCTGACAGAACATGGAGAGCAACTCGCACAATTTATCCCGCCGGCTTCGAAGCGTTAACGCCACATCGAGCACATTTTTCTCCTCTGTTTTTTGGTGAGCTCATTAGCTGCGTAGTGCTGCATAAATCTAGACTACATTATTCTCATGGCCTTATAGTGGAAATGGCTAAACTGAAGGATGTCAAGATGCCACCGGGGTCAAATAACTACTAAACAGGGTCGATTTGTTGTTTAAAAATCACTTTGGGGCCGTGGCAGCTCGGTACTTCGCTTCGAATTGCGAGATGGAGTGAGTTAAGCGGAGGAGTATCAGTGCCATGCGAAAAGAGAATGAGAAAATGAGAAAAGGAAACTTGAGAAGCCATACAATAGAAAATTTTACTCAGACACGGTTGATTATTTTTTCCTATACCGTCGCTTGACTGAATGCTATAATCCGATTGGTCAGAAAGTGTAGCTGTGGCTGTAACATAAATGATCGGTCAATTTCAATGCCCTCGTTCAACTTCAATTGAACTTGTAGAGCGCTTTGACCAATGGACATTGTCCCCAAGCTGCTTTACAGAAATAACGTTAGAATGTAATAGTTTAATTCCTATAAGTTGTTCCTTATAATTGTATCGCTAATGAGCGATCCAGTGGCGACTACAGCAAGGAAACACTCCCTGAGATGATCTGAGGAATGAACCTTAAGAGGAACCGGACTCATCAAATGTCCATTGATTAGTTTCATAATTGTTGAGGTGTACTGTTAAGTGATCTAATATTGTTTCTATAGTAACAGCTTTTAATAACACCAGCCCTCATTGGGTGAGCTGTTACTATAGAAGTAAATAATAATGATAAATTAAATCCTGTTCTTCAACAATGCAATTCTCGTAATCGTCGATTTGAGAGGGGATTTTTTTCATTAGAAGCTGTTAACGCTAACATCTACAGAAGGAGCGTCGTGTTTGTGTGTGTGTGTGTGTGTGTGTGTGTGTGTGTGTGTGTGTGTGTGTGGTAAAGAGAGTGAAGAGCGAAGCTAATTTAAACATTTTGATTAATAAAATCTTTGAAGTCTATGAAAATAACACGCAAAACAGTGTTATGTTATTACTGTCTGTTAGTTAATATAAATATATGCATGTGTAACTTTTTTTCATAACCAACATGTACACAAAAAAATTGCTCTTGTTAACCAATGTAAGATATAGAAATATATCAAAATGAATATAAGCGGCGACGTGACGTTTAACACCTCAGAATATTCTGATAATTGGAGAAATGTTACATGTGTAGCATATGCAATAAACGACGACTGTGCTTATGAAACTTTTTTTACAACACCGTAAACTCGATTATTGTGTGCCCACGATGTTAGAGTGAGACATTTCACTAAGGGGTTTATTGGGTAATTACAATGGTATGATATACAAATGTCTCTTACAAGAAAGAGTCTGCTTACACTGACTATCAGCATGGCTGTGATCCAGTCATGTGACATGGTCTGATCATTTGATTGGGTTGTATCTTAAATATGCCATTTGTTGTAATTCATTAACAAAAAAAGTACAGTTTCTCATCTAGATCTTCTGTAGAAACCGTTTTAGTTGTAACAAACGATCACTAGAATCGGAAGTTTGCAATGCAAACACAGACGAAATGGCTGAAACAAACACTGCTACACCTAACTACACCTAATGGTTGTAGTGCAGAAGTGACTGAAAGGATCCAAACAATGGTTGATTTTTTTGTTTTTTTATACATATATCTTTGATTCTCTAAAGTGGATTTATAATGCTCTAACCAATACACACTGATGAAGAAGATCAGAGAGAGAGAGAGAGAGAGAGAGAGAGGGATGGAGAGGTGAGTCTAAGCTGCTTCTCTATTACTAAAAGCGAATCTGTCTTATATTGCTTTTCTCTTCTTTTTTTTTTAAACATTATCCTCTCCAGATCATCCAATTCATCCACTGTCTTACTTTGAATGTGACTGTATGTTGCTATAGTGACCAAACTGACCGGAACTACTTATGCGTTCCGCCCAATCAGAATTGAGTATTCAGTCTGACCATGGCATGAGGAAGTAAATGTGACTAATCAGCAGCAGTCATTATTATAAGAGATTTCTGCTGGATCTCTGATGAAGCTTCGTTGCATCAAGTTCTGGCTGCTGATCAGGAGCAATGACAGTTTATCTTCTACAGTGTGATTCTGTCGATTAAAATGTGTGAGGGTAATGAAACGCTTCAATTCCAGAACAGTTGAAATAAAGTCTATCATTAATTGTTATAATGTTCAACAGAATATTTATGATCCTCATTTCGGTCATTGCCATACAGCTCTGCTGACACTTACCGTATTCCTCTGTCCCTCTGGACGAAGCCGGACTCTTCCTTTCACCTTGATGACCGACTCGACCATTAACCCACCGAACGCATCCTTCAGTTCCCGCTGAGACTAACGACAAACAGAATAACGTTTTGAGCCTGAGAACCTTGACCCATAAAATAAAGATTTTTATTTTTGCTACCTCCTCCTGTGGGATAAGGACTTGAACCAAGCCGCTGAAGTCCCTCAGAATCACGAACAGATCCTGTCTGGAATTCCAGAAAAATAAATACATCAGGTATATCAGTAAACCCTATATAACCAGAAATATAACCTAGAAGAACTCTAACCTCAAATACTGAACCCAGCCACATAATGTAACCTCCTGTCCCACGTGGCTGGATCTCAGCTCTCCACAGGTGTGACTTCGGCTGGACAAACTGCTCTGACCTGGAGGAAACACAACACAGCTTATAGAGAGAACTTATAGACAAACAGACATATAAATAGACAGACAGACAGACAGACAAACAGATACATACATACATACATACATACATACATACATACATAGTGTCTGTCTGTCATACATACATACATACATACATACACAGACAGACAGACAGATTCATACATACATACATACATAACCAGACAGACAGACAGACAGACAGACAGACAGATAAATACATACATACATACAAACACAGACAGACACAGACAGACAGACAGATACATACATACACAGACAGACAGACAGACAGATTCATACATACATACATACATACATACATACATAACCAGACAGACAGACAGACAGACAGATAGATAGATAGATACATACATACATACATACATACATACATACACAGACAGACAGACAGATTCATACATTCATACATAACCAGAAAGACAGATAGATAGATAGATAGATAGATAGATAGATAGATAGATAGATAGATAGATAGATAGATAGATAGATTCATACATACATATTTATTTATTGTCATTGCCTATTTCAGGTCCTCAGCAACGACATGCAGTTTAATATCTACCAGGAGTGCATATAGTAGAATTGTGTAAACTGATAAGTGTAAATAAAGATGTAAATATGTGTATAAGAGACAGACACTGGGAAAATATTAATCTGGAGTGCAGACATGAGATCCAATCCCAACCTGCACACTACTACTTACCTACTGTACTGTCCAGTCAAGTCCAGTTTATCTCCATAACACTTTTCACAACACACATTGTCTCACAGCAGCTTTACAGAATGTTAAGAGTGAAGGTGAATAATGAAGAAACCTTGAGAGGAACCAGATGGGGAACCTCATCCTCATGTGGGTGACATCAAGAGTGTGATAGAGAACTGTGTAGTCTAAAGATCATAACGCGTCCTACAGAGTGCACACAAAGTGAAAGTAAGAAGTAAGATGGATGTTAGGTGAAGGTTACCTGTAGTGGGAGTGCTGGAGAAAGAGCTGGAGAGAGTGCTGGAGAAAGGGCTGGAGAAAGGGCTGGATAAAGAGCTGAAGGGCGCAGGCACGTGTGGGAGGATGATGGATTGGAGAGAATAGACGTGTCGTGCGGGTGCCGGTGTGACCGTGAACCGCGAGCAGCGCAGAACACGACGCGCTGCCCGGAGCAGGAGCACAGATCTCATCATCTATTCCCTTTCTAGCTCATGCAAAACCAGCCATTCATATTGGTTATTGTCGCGTAGAAAGTGAGTCGCTTAAACACGAATGGCTAAAGGAGACCCTAAAATACACCACTATTGTACACTAAACACGAGGGGTTGAACCCTGCGTCCGATACATACTTCCATACTAATGAGTACACTAAGTCTCTGCTCCACCGCTCCCAGCGCACTACTGATGGTCGAGTCATTTTAAACGATTCTTTAATATGACTCAGAAGAACGAGTCGTCTGAAAAAGTGATTCATTTTCCTTTTTCTCCTGGACGCAGTTCATCTCATGAATCCTGGTTTATTCTTTTATCACCTAATACAAATTAATTCGGACAAAATAATTGGATTTTACGAATCTTGACATTATTATTATAATAATTAGTAGAGCTACGTTAAAAAAGAACTAATGACACAGACCAGAAGATATAATACTTATAATAATTTGTCTTTATTGTCATATTTTATTATTGGAACCATAGTCAAAGTTCGTGTATGTAGACGTGTTGGGGGATCTGCTTATTAAAAATTGTACATTTTATTTTATTTCTGGAAGAACAAAATCAGAATCCTGATCAGAATGAGATGTAATGCATTCACAACTCAGACCACAACTGCCTCTGTTACACATTTCATAAATATTTAATCTGTTAAATAAAAAACACCTTATGCTAATGTCATATATGTAAATATTCATTAAATAGATTATATAAATATGTATATAAACTTCTGCACAAACTTGTAAATAAAGATTTCAATAAATATGTATTTACTTTCTTATGCATCGTTATTACATTTCTATCCTTTGTCTCTTTACTGTTTAATATGGTTTAATATCAAACATTTGCTGTAGTTTGCCTGTAGATTAATTTAAGAATTGAAGTGTACAAACTCACATCTGTACACATGTGGCAAATAAAACTTGAAACTTGAAATGAACCAAATGAATCAGGTTCATTTTCATGAACGAGATTCAAAGAACCGAGTCACTAAAATGACTCGAGCTTTCCGTTACTACTTAGTACTCTAGCATACGCCGACCTTTACGAGTCCTGTGGATCAGACTCAACGAATCGTTCTCTCATCTAATCGATCTGTTATAATTGAGTTTTGGACAAACCGGAGCACTATTACTATATTACTACCATATATTATTAATTATATTCCGAATATTTTCATAAGGTAATCCTAGGATTATTTAATTTCACATTATGAAATGAGTTTGATCCGGAATCTTTAGGAGGCGTGAGCGATTAGTTGGCCTGTCGCGTTGCATGATAGGAAAGCGGGATGTTCAAATCTGGTTCCGCTGTAACTGGCGCCTGGTAAACATGGAGGAGCGAGTCAGGTAGCATGCTTAATTTTGTGTTATTTTTGCTGAATTTAGCGTTTAGAATTAATATTTAAAGTGTCGCCGGACTGAGGAGGTGTTTGGAATGAAATGTGAGGAGATTCCTCGTGGTGTTGTTGATGTACAGGGCGGAGACTTGATTTGTTTTCGCTTTCTCGTTGCATCGTTCTGTATATAAAGGGGTGTAGACTTCTGAAAATTCATAATATGTTATCAATATTCTCTCTATATATAAAGTAGTAAGGCAGTAAGGAGAATACAGATTGTTAAGTTTTACCCACTAAATACACTGGTGTGAAAAAGTTATTGTTTTGCATGTGTCACACTTTAATGTTTCCGATCATCAAACTAATGTAAATATTTGTAAAAGATAACACAAGTGAACACAACATGCAGTTTTTAAAGGAAGATTTTTATTATTAAGGGGAAACAAAATCCAAAACTACATGGTCCTGTGTGAAAAAGTGTTGGTTTATCACACCTGAGTTTAATTTCTCTACCCAGACCTGATCACAATCAAGAAATCTCTTAAATAGGACCTGCCTGATAAAGTGAAGTAGACCAAAAGATCCTCTGAAGCTAGACATCATGCAGAGATCCAAAGAAATTTAGAAACAAATGAGAAGATTGAGAGCTATCAGTCTGGAAAAGGTTATAAAGCCATTTCTAAAGCTTTGGGACTCCAGTGAACCACAGTGTGAGCCATTATTTACAAATGGCAAAAACATGGAACAGTGAAGAACCTTTCCAGGAGTGGCCGGCCGACCAAAATTACAGTAAGAACACAGCGACGACTCATCCAAGAGGTCACAAAAGACCCCACAACAACATCCAAAGATCTGCAGGCCTCACTTGCTTCAGTTAAGGTCAGTGTTCATGACTCCACCATAAGAGAGAGACTGGGCAAAAATGGTCTACATGGCAGAGTTCCAAGACGAAAACCGCTGCCGAGCAAAAATAACATAAAGACTTGTCTCAGTTTTGTCAGAAAACATCTTGATGATCCTCAAGACTTTTGGGAAAATACTCTGTGGATTGACGAGACAAAAGTGGAAGGTGTGTGTGCCATTACGTCTGGTGTAAAAGTAACACTGCATTTCAGTAAAAGAACATCATACCAACAGTAAAATATGGTGGTGGTAGTGTGATGGTCTGGGGCTGTTTTGCTGCTTCGAGACCTGGAAGACTTGCTGTGATAAATGGAACCAGGAATTCAGCTGTTTACCAAAAGATCCTGAAGGAGAATCTTCGGCCATCTGTTCGTGACCTCAAGCTGAAGCGAACTTGGGTTCTGCAGCAGGACGATGATCCAAAACACACCAGCAAGTCCACCTCTAAATGGCTGAAGAAAAACAAAAAGACAACTTTGGAGTGGCTGAATTAAAGTCCTGACCTGAATCCTATTGAGATGCTGTGGGATGACCTTAAAAAGGCTCAAAAACCCTGCAATGTGTCTGAATTACAACAATTCTGCATAGATGAAAGATCAAAAGTTCCCCACAGCACTGTAACAGACTCATCACAAGTTATCACAAACACTTGATTGCAGTTGTTGCTGCTGAGGGTGGCCCAAGCAGTTATTAGTTTTAGGGGCAAACACTTTTTCACACAGGGCCACGTAGTTTTGGATTTTGTTCCCCCCTTAATAATAAAAACCTTCATTTAAAAACTGCATGTTGTTTTCACTTGTGTTACCTTTTACTAATATTTTAATTAGTTTGATGATCTGTAATATTTTAATTGTAGCAGACTGTTAACATTTACTACAGTCCAAATCCATCCTCATAGTCCTTAATCACTGTGATCACATAATGACTTGTTGTTTCTCCGGTTCCTGCAGTGCCGCGAACACTCCGGCTAACGTGCTCATGACACGGAGGAAGAGCTATGGACGCAGCTGTATGGAGAACCCGTCTCTGTTCTGGCAAACGCCGGGCCATTTGACAACACTCGGCCACAGGATCCCAACCAGCAGAGGAGCTGCAAAATCCTGCAATGTTATAGTGAGCGTTTGAAAAATAACAATCTTCATATAAGTTTATCGCTTATGACCGAGCCAGTGGAGACTGTGGCAAATAAAAGCTCCCTGACATTGTCTGAGGAAGAAACCTTGAAAGGAACCAGACTCATCTGGGTGCCACCGAATATCCATTCATTACAGTCGGTTGCAAATGCAGGACTTTTCATTGATTCTAATTGATATTAATCTCGATCCAAATCCATCCTCATTGCTCTTGTGTTGAGCTGCTCTTCATCAATCAATGTGCTGGTATACAGTGTACCAGGCAACACAACACTTATAACTCTTATAAACATTATAGTCACTGCTGCTCATCTGATGAGGATGTTAGTTATCTTTTGCACACGTTTCCTGTTCCTTCACTTTAGGCTTTTTTCCTAATGGTAATATTTACACGCTCATTGGGACTGATTTTAACTTTAGCTAATGCTAATGTGAGCGAATGGGGAAGTTGCTCGTGCTACTGGAATTGATCAGTCACCCCAGTAATGTGGTTAATAAACGTACAAATTGTACACCGTTAAACCCACAAACACTGCATAAAGTCCATAAAGTCTATTAAACAGAAATAATTCATTATAAGGTGTATTTTGTGCCGGTTTCCTGCAGAGTAAAGTGGACCCAGAGCAAATATCCCTTCTGATGAAGCACGAGTGGAAGCTGGCGTACGTCACGCCGCTGTACAGGTTCCAACACGCACGGCTGAAATCGTACTCCAAACACCTCACGGCTTTCATCGTAGCCGAGAGGCAGCAGGGGGTCGCCATCGAGGTGGGAACGGGGGCGGGGATTAAGGTCACAGTCTCCACCCTCCAAGGCATCGCAGAAAACGAGGACGACGCGGAAACCGTTTTTATTCAGGTAGATGGACGACAGGGATGTTGATGTCGGTCAACAGAGTTTTTGCATTTGATTGGTCCAATTTTTCAAATCCCAAGTTCATATTAATGTGCTAGTGTAATACTAAACCGATTCGACCAGGCTGCTCATTGTTTTGCATGAGACAACATTTTTGGAAGGAGTCTCCACTGTTAGAGGTGAAGATGTTTTCAGAAATATACAGCGTTTAGCAGACACCCTCCGCGAGAAAGACGTACAAAAGTGCTTCGAGTCTCCAGAAATGAATTAAACACTGGTGAGGAGCTGGAGAGAGAACACAAGCAATTCTAAAATATGACATCATGTGTCGTTTTGTGAAAATGGCTTTACCACCAATGATGTCACATTAATCTCCTGTAACTTTAATTTTACATTCTTTGCCTGCTCTACGGCTGATAGTTTGTGGACGGTTGATCTTTACACCCACATGTGGTTTGTTAAACCTCCCTTTCCAGATGAAGTCTGTCTGCCTTTACTGTAATAATAACGTCCTCCTGGGGTGCGGTCAGTATTCAGTTCATCCTAAAGGTGTTAATTTTGAGGTCACTTCCTGTCCACTCCAAGCACTTTGCTTTGTCATGTTTGAACATGTTCACGCCTCTTGTAGGCCTTCAGGTTTGTGGAAGAACCTCATTTGAACTGTAGAGTCTCCATCAGTGAATAAATCTTCACTGGGTCACTAGATTACAATTTAAGAGAAATCTGCCTCCAACTCTGTTCAGGGTTTTATTTATTTTTTTCCTCTCTCTTTTTTTTTACAAAGCAAACTTGGAAAAATGCTAGTTTGTGTTGCATTGTGAACACATACACCAAAATTGGTGTGCAGGTAATTTGTCCACAAATTTTTGGTCATACAGTGTGTGTGTGTGTGTGTGTGTGTGTGTGTGTGTGTGTGTGTGTGTGTGTATACAGTTTAGGGAAAATTCTGATTAGCCAGAATGTAAGAGTAATGAAATTCTCCCGATCTTTAATTATTTTCAGATACACTCTAAACCCATGTTCGGCGGAGACGCTTTGAAACCCGTGTGGCGCGGCTGGTTGACCTGCGTGAACGGAGATCACGAGTACATAAAGTCGCTGCCCCCGGATTTTGTCAGCCTCCCCCTGTTCTGCAGCAGCGGCTCCGAGCCCCTCACGGCTCTGGTCAAGTCCTGGTTCGAACGCACCTTTGACTGTAACTTCGGCCCTCTGTTTCTCAACTCCACCACTCTGAACTGGCTGGCAGCCCTGTGGACCGGCTGCCACCCCGACAGCAATATCAGGTTCCTGAAGCTGAGCTGGACCATGCCCACGCAGCCCTCGCTGGACATCATGTACACCGTGAACCCGCAGGACGCCTGGGAGCTGTGGAACAGCATTCACAGCGAGGACGGTGCAGACGATAGGATCCACATCGACGAGGTGCAGCAGTTTATGAATGGACTCGAGACTCACCTTTTCAGACATTTTAAGATCTACCTGTCGGCTGGGACGCTCATGAAGGTCTCCACTTCCCTCGGTTCAGCTCATCACGAAGGCAAGATCAAGGTAGGTACTATGGAATTCTCTCTTTTACCACAGTGCTAATGAATTCTACAATCTGCACATGAGCTGGTTCTGTCTATCTTTGTGTAATGAAGAGAAGATGAAATAGTTCTGCTTTACGAAATAATAATGCTACATTATTTTTATAGACAATTGCATTCGAACACGTCCTCATAATGAACAGATCAGACTGACCCTCTGAACCCCTCCTCCTCTAATGATAAAAATGCAGCTTGGCATATTACAATGAAGCCACAAAGCCCACTGTCCTGGACCCCGACACTGGAGACTGGATACTCCATCCATGAACGTTAAATAACTCTCTCTTTGCACGAAGCTTCACCACATCAATTATTCTCATGTATTTTTGTTTTGTTTTTTTAATAATGAGACTTCAAATGAACTCACAGTAGTGAAGGCTACTTTTATACTGGGTGGCACAGGGACATTTTGGTGCTGGAAGTTGGCGCATTGCGATCGTGTTTAAAACTCCTCTTATCCTTTTGAGATCCTGGTCCGTGTTGGCATGAGTGCGTTTCATGACTGCTGCAGATTTGTCAGCAGAACATCCATATTGACCGTAGGGCTGTGACAAGAACCTGGCGATACGATACGCATCACGATACAGGGGTTGCGATACTGTAAGCAAGCTGATATATTAGGATGTTTCTCAGCTGTCATTAAGAAATCAACATTGTATGCAAACCTTGGCAAAAAAAAAAATAAATGTATTAGTGGTGTGCCTTTATGGTAGTACTTCCTGTCACTGTTTAAGTTCAGAGATAAGAAGAGAACTGGCATGAATTTATGACATTTTTTTATATAGATGGAGAATCAAAACTATATCACCGAACAAAATATGCCAATACGCCCCGGTACTCAGAAGACCAACGAAATGTATATGGCCAGTTGGAAGTAGCATGTAGAAATGAATTGTGGTCGTGAATAGATGAGATCGATGCGATCTAATGCCACCGATTGCCTACATCATTACATCACCACCACCACCGGCCTGAACTGTAGACAAAAGGCAGGTTGGGTTCAGATCGTTGATGCCAAACCATGTGTGTGTCACCTACAGGATTAATGATTCAGCAGATCTGGATTTAGTTATCCAATTTCAGTGAGTCTCTGTGTCCATTTAGCCCCAGATTACTGCTTCTGTTTAGCCGTTACAAAAAAAACTAGTTCTGGCATTGGATTTACAAGTGTTTGGTGCTCACTATGGTTGTAATAAAGTGGTCACTGGAGTTAATGTCCACTTTCTGAAAGCTAACATCAGCCTGAACCTTCAACCTTCTGCTGGAAAATCCATGCCCTGTTTTTATTATTACAATTTTTTCTTAATGAAACATTCATCATAAATGCATATGTAAATGTATTGCTAATAATGTGTAAAAAAAAATAAGTGTGTAATGTATAGAAAATCATCGCTTTAAAAAATGTTTAACACTATAATAGTGATAAACTTATCAGGGAGGAAAGAAATCCACTTCATAATCCCCCAAAACACACACACACACCTGTAAATAATAATAATAGAACAATGATAACAATCGTTAAACAGTTTAAGTCGCAGGTTCACGGTCCGGTGTTGTTAACCGCTCCATCAATCTCACTTCAATTCACTACAGGCTGCTAATTAACCAATTAATTAAATCTAGGGTGACAAAAAATATATACATTATTGCCAAAAGTATTGGGTCACCTGGTCATGAGTATGGTATGTGATTATTATTTAAAAAAGATTTTTAGCATTACATTCCACATTTAGTCCCAATATGCTCTTCTAATTCCCTCCACTCTCCACTAGATTTTTGGAGTGTGCTTATAGATATTTGTGTTCATCGGCCACAAGGGTGTTATGAAAGGCAGGTACTGATGTAGGGTGAGGAGGCCTGGGGTTCACATTTATCCCAAAGGTGTTCAGTAGGGATAAGATTAGAGAGTCTATAGCAGGACACTCAAGATCTTCCTTTCCAAACCATGTAAAGCATACCTTCAAGGAGCTAACTTTGTGCACAGGGGCATCGCCATGCTGGAACAGGTTCGGGTTTCTAAGTTAACGTTTTATTACCGCGCATCGGTGATGAAGACGTCCTGTACAACTGAGAGCCTCCAGCTTTGTGGTAACAGTTTGGAGAAGAACCACATATTGCAGGAAAGGTCAGGTGTCCCAATACTTTTGGCAATATAATGAATCCTATCTTACAGATTTGAACTCAAGTATCATCCTGAATTCTTAAAATTCTCAAAAAGGACTTTATGTAGTAATCAAAACTAGAGGTTGTCCGATACTCGATTTTACTTGCCAATAACCGATTAATCGATCGATAGCTGTTGAAATGGATACTAAATTAAAAGAAGAATGGCTATTTTAGGCATGACACTTTGGATTTATGTGAACTGGTAACATTTTTAAAGTAAGACTCCATTTGTAACATTAACAGAAGTTAAGAAATGCTTTAGAAACATCGTTTATTGTTTAATTGCAACATTTATAACTACATTTCAAAATAAATTCTCATATCTTTAGTGATTTGCCTCTAGAGGCCGCTGTCTCGTACTGTATAATGACGGTAGACCCGTTCTTGCAATCCACTATCTGTGACGATTGATTGCAACAACTGATGAATCACTTGACCGCTAATTAAAACATTTCTCGAATTTATATTTAGACCTGAAAAAAAAAGACCATTAAAAGATACGCACGGTCAGCAAAAGTGCTCGGACTACAGGTTAGGGCTATCAGATGGCAGGCAGGTGTTCATCACACCATTACAGTGCCACCACCAGCCAGAAACAAGGTTGGGTTCATGGTGCTGATGCTAAATTCTGACCTTGCCATCTGCATGTCTCAGCAGAAATCACGATTTATCAGACTAATAAATATATATATATATATATATGTATATACACACACACACACAATCACACAAAAAAAAAAACCTCTTATTTCTTGCTAGAACTGTTTCTAATTGAATAGATACAATTTGTTGATTTTTTATTTTTGTGTGTGTGTGTGTGTGTGTGTTTCAGATTGGCAGCAGTGACTACATGGGCACCTTACTGACCCTGCTGACAGAGTGCGCCCTCCTCAGGACACCAGTTTAATTCTCAACTTTTTTTTTTTTTTTATCTGTAAATAGCGCTTTGTTTTACCAAACAAGTGTAGCATGTGTCTTTCTATACAAACACCAATCTTAAATGTGTATTTATTTGCAGTCGTAAAGGTGCACCTTTACATGAGACTAATGACGTTTTTAGCCAATGAGCAGCCACAGATGATCTTACATATTATTGTTTCTTTTTGTAGACCTTTATGAACTTATCCTATTGAATCCTACCTGAATGTACATTGTGTCTGTAAATAGCCCAGATATTTTTTTTTTAAATGTAACATTTACTTATCAGTTTTTACACATTATACGTCTCTACTTTGTATAAATACCAGTTAATGTATTCTGTCTGTGTGTATGTTTGTCCTGATTACTTCTGGCTCCAGTGAAACATGGCTCCAGTACTCCCTTTGCTGGGAGAGAAGGCTTCATGATTTGTGGAAGACCGTATTTTATAAATGTCTTCTTAAGACTGCACACGTTCAGAAAGGAGTGTGTCTACTTTTCTTTGCTCATCTTGAAATAAATGGAATATATGTATAGATCTATAAGCAAGTGCAGTTTTTTTTTTAACCAAGATTGAAAATTAAAATGGTTCAGAAGGAGTTTTGGCAGCACACAGTCACAGGGAGCACCAAGCTTCATAACTCGGTGTGCTCAGTCACCGAGCTCTCCTCACACGGGTTCCTCCCCAAGAACATGGCTCCTGCGGACTTCACCCTCTTCTCAAAGATGAGGATTCGGCTCGAAGGTCACTGTTTTGACACCTTTGCAGAAATCCAGCTCCAATCGTGGAAGGTGCTTGACACACGTTGGGGGGAAAAAATACTTCCAGCACACTTTCCAGAAGGGGCAGGAAAGCTGGGAGCACTGTATTGCTGTGCAAGGACACCATTTTCAAGATGACCGTGTGACTTTAATACCACCTTCTACGGTTGGAGACGTTTTTAACAAGCAGTAAGCAGTTTAATAGATAAAAATGCATCACTTTTATTTAGTAAATCAACATTTCGATGCAGTGTGCGCAGACCAGCACTGGGGGGGAGGGACTAGTTGTTTATCATCTCTAAAACTAAAAAGTCACCCAGCATCATACAAACTTAAAATATAAATGCAATTGTTTTTCTTTATTTGGTCACCGAACAGTGACCGAACTGAACTTGTCTTGGCGTAAAGTGCACAGACTGATGCATCGTATGATATGAAAGAGGGAACAATAAAAAGTGAGTGTTGAAATGGTGGAAACCGCTTTCCAAAACGACTTGCATGCCCCTTTCATTCGTTTGCAACGTCAAGAAAGGCTTGCATTACTTTTTTTTTTTTTAAGCACCGCTATACCCAAAAAAATACCGTACGTCTCAGAGTCCGTTGCTGATGTGGCAAGGTAGAAAAAGGAAGCTTGTTTTTAGTCCCCAAAAACCAAAGAAATTGCACAAAAAGAATATCACAGTGCATCCAGTTTATAAGATTAAAACACCATTTTAGACAAGCTAGTGTCCGACGTCGGCTTACCGTGACACGTCTCCTCAAAAACAAAAAAAGTATATTAAAAAATAAAATCAAATACACAAATACTAGGCAGTAGAGGTCCTTCCAAAGAAATACATGTTTAAATGTGACAGGAGCAATGCTGCGGTGAGAATCATAGCTCGCTCTCGTATGAAAGCTAGCTTTTGGCTGTGGGCAGGTCCTATGAAAAAAAGGGCGATGAAATCCAGCCAAATGTAAAAGTCTTCACAGATGAGCTGCACGTGAGAGCGAAACGTTCATCCTCTCCTCGGTGATCTTGCTGGCTTCAGATGTGAAAGTAATAGTCTTAAATAATGGAGTCTCTTTTTCTTGTTCTTCTGAATGTCTCAATGAGAGGCACAAGCTATAGTGAGGCATCAGTGAAGGGGGGATGGGGGGGGTTGACTATGGTATTACCATATATGTGATTCACAGTGAGTCATTTTGATGACGCCGACGCCCCCTCCTAATCTCCTGTAGTTCATTCCACCGTAAAGCCTGCAGAAAGGAAAGAAGCTCGTATTATTAGTTGGAATAATGTTAAAGATTTTTGCTCTTCATCCTAACAATTCCACATTCCCTGGGTCTTTTATTACCTCCACGTGTTGGCGTCGGGATCGTAGACTTCTATTGTCTTCAAGTAAGTTGTGCCATCGAATCCTCCAACTGCCATCAGCTGGCCGTTCACCACAGCCAAACCGACCTGAAGGCCAAGAGCACGTTCCTCGTTAAAACCCTAATAAATATGATCTCCAAGTTTGAAGCAAATGCACAGCGAAGCGCTTACCCCGCTCCGTCTGGACGTCATGGCAACCACAGGAGACCACTGATTGGTTCTCGGGTTGTACCTCTCTGCGCTGCTCAGCTCCGTGGTGTCGTCCCGGCCTCCGACCGAGTAGATCATGTCTTGGTAGACGGCGCACCCCAGATGTTTCCGTCGCGTGCCCATCGGCGATACTGTGTGCCAGCGGTTTTCCTGAGGGTTATACCGCTCCACTGCAGACAGCAGAAAAACGTGTCAATTTTATTTCTGTTGTTTTAACCTTGTATTTTTTATAAAGCTGTGACACCACCAAAAGGAGCATCTACGCTTAAAGAATGTGCTAGTAACTGGTTTGATGTGTGGCAGGATGGAAAACTTGTCAGATGTCGTTGCAATTGAATTTTCCGCCTTGTAACATGCTTTGAAAACGGTTTCATTTACTCTTGAACTCTGCCAGTGCCGAGACCACGTTAGGTAAAAAATGAGTTTAACCACAGATGTAAATTGGAGAACGCTCGCTGCAGCTGAGGACGGTTCCACACTAACAGCCTAAAGCTCCATGAAGTTACTCTGGAGGATTCAACTCTAGAACCATGAAGATGGATTTGGACTGTAACTAATATAAACAGTCCGTCACAATGGCTTTGGGCTGCAATAGCTATAAACAGTTCTGCGCTTAGATGTCCACCAGGGACCTGAACCTCGACGATGATGGAACTATGATGAATGGATGTTCTGGGTCACCTAGACACGGATGAGCTCCCCGGTTCTGTTCAAGAGTTCCTTCTTATACCATCTCAGGAAGTTTGTCCTCACCACTGTTTGTGACAATGCCCACTGTTAAAGCCCTATACAAAATTTTTTTTGAATTTAAATATAGAAAGAGGTTTTAATTGCTAGTTCAATCCAATTTCCTTATGCAATGATGGATAATGTGCTTCAGCTGTCAGATCATCTGAAATGCACACTGGCTGAAATACAATCAGCATAGATGTAAATGCAATCGTGCATATAAACTGAAAAAACACTAAGCACTCCCGAGTCTGTGACATTTTCAGTTCTATATGCTGTAATATAAACATTTCGGCCATGAATTATTCAACAAAGTATTATTTATTTGGAAACTTCAGAGTTTATATTTATCTATAACTATTTATAACAAACATTCATCATTAACAAATCTTCAGCCATCCCCATTTCTAACAAGCTCTGTACAAGAAAGCATGCTTTAAGATATTATAAACCCAATATCCTGCATCACCATAATCAATAATTATAATATGACCTGCTACTCTCAAAAGATTTGATCTTTGAATAAATACATGCCTGTATTTAAAGGGGAGGTACCGTCTGAACCTCCCACTGCATAGAGGAATCCTCCAAGGACGGCTACTGCAACCCCCAGACGCCGCGTACTCATGGAGGCTACCCGCGTCCACTTATTCTCTTTAGGGTCATATCTTTGCAGAGAAAGAAAAAAAATATATATATAAAAAATGTTAGATATTTGCAAATTATTTATTGCTCATCCACGCAAAAACCCATCATGACTGCAATAGAACGCAATCACTTTACTCTGTGTTGCGTATTCTTTTTGTTCTTAAATAACTGCAGTTATTTTGCTTTTGTTCCCCCGACCTTTCAACTATGTTCAGACACGAGACTCCGTCCTGTCCTCCAACTGCGTACAGGTAACCACCTAATACAGCGACCCCCACGCTGGTCCTGCATGTGCTGGTGGGCGCCACATCACTGCTCCACTGGTTGGTCTTGGGGTCATACCTTGAAAGAAACACCAGAGGGCAGCACTGCTGTAGTTTCACGATACTGTTAATACCACGAGTACAGGAAGCTGAAGCCGTTTGAGATTTAAGATAATTACATAGCATGCATCATTGCAACAATCCAAAATGTAAAAAAGCCATTAACTCTGAAATCTAAAAAACATAACTTTATTAACTCGAATAAGATTCACAGCTCCATCATTTCTGCATCTGGCTTTTATGCATTAAAATGTCTATACAAGCATGAGAAAAAAATGACGTAATTATAGCTGTTGATACCAAACTTTACAACACAGGATATCTAAACATCATGAGCTCACCTCTCTACGCTGTTCAGGTAAGAAGAGCCATCATGGCCGCCCACAGCATACAACAGATCGTCCAGGACGCTGACGCCGACGCCGCATCGCCGCTTGCTCATGGACGCCACCATGCGCCACTCGTTAGTCTGGGGGTCGTAACGTTCTACGCTCGAGATGGCGTCGCCACTGCACCATCCCCCTACTGAGTGCGCACATGCACACCCCTTTAAATGACTGTATTTGGAGTTAAACTTTTTTTTTTTCTTCATTAGTTATAATAAACCTACCGGCAAACAAAACCTCTCCGCAGCGAATGGGCTTGCGGGGTCGGGTACGAGGTCCTTGCATGAGCGGGCGTTCTTGAGGAAGCAGAAGATAGTTCTTAGCTTCATCCACCAGGTCTCTGCAAAAGAATCCATTTTGTTGTAGTGATTAAAGCAGGTTTATGCATCTTCTTGTTTCTTCATCGTTGATGAAATGGATTAATTGGGCACATACACACCTACACTCCTCATCACTCTTTATTAGGGGATCCGAACCCACCGTTCCCACGAGGAACTTTGGGCTCAGCAGCGGAAGGCGGACATGCTGAAGGACCTGGGTGGAGGAGATGACGCATGTTCATCATACAGTAAACACTCAGTCTGGTACAGTACTGTGTGTTTTACTGCTTTATATCTATTCTAAATATGCTAATAAGACTTTTTAAGACCCTGCACTCCTAACGAAGCATTGGATCTTTGATTATCTGGGGTCACCCCTAAACAGCACTGAGCACAACAGTGTTTGACATGTGAGACTGCTGCACGTCTGACCTGAGGCAGCTGAGGTCGCCGCTCTTGGATGCTGTATTTAACCCAGGCCATGACAGCGTTAAACACCTGCTCTTCGCTGCGCACGTTCAGCTCGTCACTGGAAATGATGTCAATCAGCTGATTGGCTGGGAGCAACATGAACTCTTCGCTCTCCATGACCTGAAAGTGAGACAGAGAGAGAATCAAGCGATCAGGTCACATCAGGGCACCACAATGTTACCAGTGTAACTGTTACAATGAAATAAAGAAAAGAAAAGAAAAGAAAAAAAAGAAGTGGAAAAAAAAAAGAGAAGACAAGAAAAAGAAAAAATAAATAAATGTAAGAGAAATGAGAATGAAAAAAGAAAATAATTAGGAAAAAGAAAAGAAAAAACAGAAGAAAAAAAAAGAAAAGAATAGAACAAATAGAAGAAAAAAGAAGAATGAAAAAAAGAAAACCAGAAAAGAAAAAGAGAAAAGAAAAGAGAGAAAAAAGAAAAGAAAAAACAGAAGAAAAAAAAAAGAATAGAATATAGAAGAAAAAAGAATTAAAAAAGAAAAGAAAAAGAGAAAAGAAAAGAAAAGAAAAACCAGAAGAAAAAAAGAATAGAAAAAATAGAAGAAAAAAGGAGAATTAAAAAAGAAAAAAAAAGAGAAAAGAAAAGAAAAAAGGAGAATTAAAAAAGAAAAAAATCTGAAGAAAAATAGAAAAGAAAAGAAAAAAAGAAAAAAGAAAATGACAGTTGAAGGGATCAATAATTCAGCATTATTATAAAAGAAGTGAATTGAGTAAAAACCCCTAAAAAGTACATTATTTAAAACTTTAAACTTATTTTTAAATTTTATTTCAGACTACGGTTTATATTTATTTATAATAAATTTGCGCTCCACATAAATAAAGCTCGTCTCTGTGCTTTGTGTCAGTCTGAACAAAGTCAAGGTTTTCAGCCATGGGGAAAGTCTGCAGGACTTTGTGTACATCTGTTCACCACATACATCACTTCACCTCTCACCAAGTCAGCAGTCTGTAATCATCAGTCTAACATCAGAGCGTGGACACAGGAGCGGGAAATCAATTAAACAGATTCAACTCTTAAAACCACAGATGTATTGTTGACGGTCTATGAGGTAGATTTTATGATGAATAATTAAATCAGTAACTAAATAATCAATAAGAAAATACCACAGAGAAATTATACAGAGCGTAATGTGCGCTTTGCAGTGCCACTGAAATGTACTACACGTGTAATTATACGACAACATAAACGGCATTAAATAAAAATTATTTGCAGCGTGAACTCCAAAAACAAACAAAAGTTAAACATCTAATGTGCAGATTGATATTTATGCAAGGGTCTATTTTAAGCCTTCGGTTGTTAGCTAACAAAAGAAGACATGCACTTGTCTTAGTACATAGTCTCAAATTATTGGGTGATTACAGAGGAGAGCATAATAAAAAAAAAAAGGCTAATTATGGAGAAAGAGAACATGGCCTGGTAATTTGGAAGGTTGAAAAACCATTCAAGGACAAGTCATGATTATAACTCCACAGATTTAGCAAATTTTACGATTCAAAGTTTCCTTTGGGGTAAAAAAATAAAATAACACGGCTCCGTTGCATCTATTAAACATGAGGGAGACACAGGGTCGCTTTCACATTTCCTCACAGGTACAATCGTCCTGATTCTCCTGTACTGAAGCCACTGTATTAAAGAACATCGAGATCACAACGGCTTGGTAGATTCTCAGACTGGATAGTGAGGCTTTTTAAACAGAATCTGAGAACATAACCATGTGAGCAAATTATAAAAACATAAGCATGGCTGTTACTCATGAGATGTTTTCGGGAGCATCTGCGTGTAGTAAACAGAATTGCATAATTAGGCGTCACTTGTCCTAATCAGCTTCCTCAAAAACACTTCTTCAAATCGCAGGTCATGGTTGTAGGAACACCTAAGAGCAATTCATCAGAGTCGGTCCACCTAACCTCATGTTTCGGGAGGTGAACCTGGAGAAAGCCCACACCCTCATGAGGAGAAAGACACTCCATAAAGACAGTAACTTGAATCTGATCGAGTGCAGTTAACCTCACAGCGCTACTTGTGTACTTCCACCTTCTCCCTCAGACTCATGACCTGAGCTTATCGTGGAGAAAGGCCTTCACCTCTTGAAAGTTGTGCTGGGTGAACTTGTCCGCGATTCGCAACAGCTCTCGGCATGAATGAGTGTCAGCGAAAGCCCGGATGCCCAGACAGTTGGACGGGTCGAGTTGGCGCTTGAGGAACTCGCAGCACGCCTCCTGGATTTCGGCCAGCTGCAGCAGGCAGGCGGCGGGCAGCAGCGTCTGCACATTCCCCTCCTCCACGGTCACCTGAGTGCACACCTGCAGTTAGTCACATATTACCAGTGCAAACTGGATATTTATTAGTCTTATTGGAAATAAAAGTAAAACCAAACCTGTCTAATTTATTTAACTTCATAAACACTAACTGCGTAAATCTGCACCTGAAAGACTGAACCTACAGCCTGAGTGTCAGACCTGTGAAGTGTACGCAAAGTCGATGAGCAGCTCCATGGCACGTTCGTCGATGTCCCGGATCACCACCTCGGTCTGCCGGCTCTCTGCCAGCTCGCCGGTGAACATGGCCCTGAAGTAGGGGCTGCAGGCTGAGAGAATGACACGGTGCGCATAGATCTTCTTGGCGCCCACGACCAGCACGACGTCACACAGTTCGCGGTGTTTGCGCAGCAAATTGATGACCTCCAGAGTTTGCCGCGGGTGCTTGTCTGACACGTAGGGCATGCGGGCGGGCTGCGGCACGCCCTCCGGCAGCTTGTTGGGGTCACCCAGGGTGCAGCGGCTCGTGATGTCCATCCCGCCGGTGCCCCTGAATGTGAAAACACAAGTTAGTGATGATTAATAGTTACATTTATTAACTTTCAGGAGGCTCTTTACCAATAACTCCAGCTGCCCTTCTTCTGCACAAACTGCTTTAACCTCACAGGCACTGGATTCTCTGAGCACTTAAAGATTTCCCATGATGACGGACTCTATAAAGCCTATAGGAGAACAAGGAGCCTAGTGGCTGATACACTGCCGGCCAAAGGTATGAAAACGCCTAATGTTTGAACTGTGAGTCAAATGCATGTGCCTTTTTGTAATGACTGGAAGAAAACTCTATGGACAGAACATTTTTGGCTCCAACAGAAGAATTTATGTAAGAAAAGAAGGAAAGATGATGTTACCAGACCAGATCAACTCCACAGTCAAACATGGAGGTGGACACTTAATGGTTTGGGGTTGTTTTGCACCACGCAGTCTCACTTGTAAAAAATAAAACCTCTCATAAAGACAGAGGACCGGAAACCGGAAAAACTATCAATATGGCTTTTTGCCAATAGTCCACCGTTCCAACAATCAACTACGGGTGCAGATTAATGGTTTCCCAAAAGACTAAACGGTAACTAAAGACTTATTATAATGAATCTAAGCATTACTTGAGGCTGAAGCAGAAGAGCATTATTTGTGGTAGAGGCGCTTTTTGTTTGTAAATGTTTAATTTTATTTCCAGTGTTGCCTCCATTGTTCACTATTACACTACTGCATATATCACATCAGACACTGGTGTCGCTTAGTTTTATAACGTAAGCTCACACTTTTTTCTACATCATGGCTGATTGTTTGCACACAAACACACCGCATATGCGCATGGATATCACCCGTATGACGAGCAAGCGAAGGTGACGTCATTCAGGGATGGAAAATGACAAGCAGCAGCTTCCAAGTTACCATTAACACCAAAGCATATGGAGAAGAAACAACGCAAGTATCGGCAAGTTTTTTTCGGTAATCTGGTATAGACAAAATTACTTCCCGGTAAAAAAAAAATATATACACCGTTCTCTGTACCCGTCCCCAACCTTGACCCCGGAACCCATCCGCCACCTCAACCCCGGTACCCATCCCCAACCATGACCAGCGTTAATCGAAAGGAATGCCTAAGAAAGGGAGAAGAATTAGAAAGATAATGATTTGTATCTCTTATTCTAGTATTTGCTCACACCTGTTTCATAAATATTTGGTGTTTCCAGGACCAATTAAAATCAGTTCAATAAAAATCGAAACACAGACATACGCTGCAGCTGTAGCCAGGAATCTCTCACTCACACAACCTGTGAGAATTGACTCAGAGATTAAAATATCACTTCCGTATTTCTGTAGAAGTGCAAACAGAACTATAAAAATCCCCTTTTGATATCAAACACAGGGTTTGACTGAAAACATGGCTGTTTCTACAATTATAACAAAATCGTGACTGTTAGGAATCATGGGGTATCTGTGATACTGACATGTTACAATACCAGGACTCATGAAGTGACCTAAAAATCTGTCTGCTTCTACCATAAAACTACAACTAAGCCAGAGTTGGACCTTTCAACAAAAAGCCTACATCCAAATGCACAGAAAAACTATATTTAATTACCACAGAATCAAACTTCTGTCATTGACAAATGTCTGCTGTCCCAAATCTCAGGAAATCCCTGTGTGGTAAGTTAAAAAGGAGCATCCACAAAAAAAAGAATGATGAGATTGTGTACTGAGCAATGTCTCAGATTCCTCACTTTTTTTCTTCAAGCTTGTCACAAGCAAAAATAGACTGCAGTGGTGGTCAGTCATTTTCAGACAATATATTTCATTCATTTTCTTAAATTAATTGTATTCGTATATTAAAAGTCTTAAACAACTTGCAAGGCCTGATTACGGATTGGTCATCAGATAACATCAATTAAACCTTGTCCCTAATTAAATTTAAAATAAAAACAGTCCGACATTCCTATTGTGTTACATCGAAACGCTCACAACAATAAATTTAATTCCACTTCACAACGATAAATGAGTTTATAAGGAGTATTTGCTCTCGATGACTGCTTCACCTGGAAGCTGCAAATCCAGCACTAGTATCTTCCATGCAGTGTCTTTCTTGATGCGTTTATGGTAACAGCTAGAGGACATGGCATCCAAGCGAGACTTCTGCTGCCACAAGATTGTCATCCTTATCGTAATAACACACAGCAGTATTCCTTTCAGCTAGGGGTACAGGGCTTTCGGTCCGGTGCACACGTGTACCAAATGCAATCATTTTTACGTGCAGAACAGTTAAAATCAGAGTTCCCTCAGGAACGTTTTAAGCGGCGAACCGCAAGTTTGTATAGTCTCCACCTCGCACTTGAGTGCAGAGTCACCGTTTTATTTTTTTTAGCATTATTAAATAGTCACTGCAGCTACTCGTTCTGTACCGGAAATACGATTTGTAGTACGTTGTAAAACTCAGATTTTGTTTTGCAGGAAATCTGTCCGACTTCAGAAATTCTCTTAAAAGGAGAAAATCCTCACAATTCCACATATGGAGGGAGTTAAAAGAATGATATTTGTTAAACGTATGCTAAAATAAGTAGAACAGTTAAGTGGAAATTTTTACACATCTATAAATCACACAAATGGGGCCTAACAAATGTAAACTAATTTTTCCATTTATTTAATCTAATTTAAATCAAATTTTATCAATTATACAATTTAATCAATATAATAGTGTATTGCATCAATTTGATTTATTTTATATATTATTTAAACAAGTCAGCACTGTATTTAAAATTGTTTTAAAATTGTTACTGTTGTTCACAAATGTTAATAATGATAAAACTGGTTGTCATTTTTTTATTAACTATACAAATATACAGAAATTGAACCAAACCGTGACATAAAACCAAGGTAGGTACCAAACCGTGAATATCGTGTGCCGTTACACCCCTTTAGGGTAAGTTTAAGCGCCATGTCGAGTCGAACAATGACTTATTTCATGTTGCATTTCTATTGGCTAGTTCAAAGACGTAGGTTGTAGCACGGACATCTTTGAACCTTCACAGTAAAACAGTCACGCCACGATTGTTCCATGACGGTCAGCCCAAAATCGTACAATATATACCAGAAATACACTTGATCGAAAAATGCAGTTTTCACAATTGGAAAACACACTTGTAAAAGTTTAACAAAGTAGATAACACCACCACACACACACACACACGTAAAGCATCGCTTTCATGCCCAACACGTAGCTTCTCTGCGTATAAACCTGTAACACTGAACCATGTGGCTAATTACATCCCATAAATAAGAATTACATTCTTATACTTTTAAAAGTCATGTATATTTCATAAATATCTGCCCAAGTCATGCAAAGTGGTTTAGGACACATTATGACTGTAATCCAAAGGATAAACGAATTACACGGTGTAGCAGAAAGATGTAATACTTATGGAGCAGCTGGTTTTCCATTCTGTTCGAATCTGATTAAAGACAAACAAGCTGGAATTTATTTCAGACTGAGATTCGGGAGGAAATGAGCTGAACACTAACTGAATATACTCCATGGATAATTAGAAAATTGTGTACACTCGTTACAGCAACAGCAGTTTGAAATGACGTTGGTCTAGTTCACTTACACCCCCATTCGAACACCCGCTGATTGTGTTGGCAGTGGAATCTTGACCTCGCCTATTCTCAACAGTGCTTTAGCTCTTTAGTCTGTCCAGCTTCCTCACTTAATCAGCTGTAACCTCTGCCCAAGCAGATCAGCTTCCAAAGCTTTAACTTTCACGCCGTTGACACCAGCATGCCCAACATCTCAAATGGCATTACAGTCTGCAACTCCACGACATTTAGGTTCGGATTCTTTATTGATACAACATTAAACATTCCTGTAAAACTCGTTGAGAAAGAAGCCGTTTATTTTTCAGGCAGTAAAAAGTGAAAGTGTTATCACTTGAGATTTTTACCTATAGACAGTCATTGAACAACTATAAAAAACAAAAACGGCACCCGACCTGCACTTTGGCACCATATTCGCTACAGACAAGACAGACTTTTCTAAAAAACAGCATATTTCTGGCTGGTGGTTTGGAAGCACTATATTAGATCCTGCATCAATGACATCCACTGGCCTTCGTTTTTATTCTACGCTCTTCTGTTCTGTACGCTTTGAAATATGCGAAGTGTCTGAGTCATATAGTTCATCCTTCAAGTGAATACAAACATGAGCCATGCCGGCAGCAGACAAGTGTGTGTGGCCTGCAGCTGCTTCAGTTACCAAACGTCAACACATTTTCTTCAGCAGAAGCATCAACTAAAGCATCTGAGCAAGCATCAGATCTCCTGATCTGCAGCACAGGGTTTTGGCAAAGCCACAGACAGACACAAAAATCAGCCAAACTGTGACTGGATTGGAAATTCCGATACTGCGGGTCTTGGAGTGTTCCCAGTGTGCAGCGATTTATACCTTTGCTTTAAGCAAATTATACAATCAACATTGTATTAGCTTTCATTGCTAGGCTGAAGGATACACAGATGCATGTCTCAGCAAAGCCAGATGAGAGACATCAGCTTAACAATGTTGAGAAGAGTCTAAGAGACATTAATTCAATTCACTTTTATTTGTATAGGACTTTTAACAATGGACACACTCAAAGCAGCTTGACTGAGATAAAGATGTTAAAACGCTGTATAAGAAAACTAGGAGGTTTAGTGCCTATAAATGTGTTCCAGCCAGTGGTGACTGTGGCAAGGAAAGCTCCCGGAGATGGCATAGGAAAAAAAAACCTTGGAAGGAACCAGATTCAAAAAGGAAGCATCCGCACAGAATGTCCATTTATTACAGTTCCATCACTGTTGCGGTGTCCGAGGTACTTAAATGCAGATCCAAACTGTGGTCCAGAGCCATTTTAGTTGAACGTTTATATTAATTCCATCCTCAAAGTTCTTGAGCTGCTTAATAACTTCATGGATCTTTAGGCTGTTGATGTGGAACCATCCCCACAAAGCTGCACAAAGTGGTCTGAAATTAAAGAGACCTCCAACCACAGATACAGAAAAAAAATAAATAAATAAATTAGTTCCACAAGCCAAGTAACAACCACCACAACACCAGTCACACTTAGTCCACACTGACGTCCAATTAAATCTCTCACTGATTACAGATTACTACTACAGACATATAAAGCACTGAATAGTCTCGAGTATCCACAGTATCTTAGTGAACTTTTGTTACATTATGATCCCTTACACCAACTTGGCTCAAGAAGTGCAGGCTCTTTGTTGGCACCTCAAATAACGAAAACAACAACATTGGCAAGAGATTATTATGGAACGACCTTCCGATTGGTTCGGGTCTCAGACAGTCTCAGTGTTCACCAACTAGGCTGAAAACAGATTTGTTTAGTCAAGCCTTGTGTGAGTGTTTTTTTTTCCTGAGTGAACTCACGCATTCACTCAGGTTTGTTGACTGCGGCGTGGCGGGATGTCTCTTATTCCAGAGATAAGGTCTGTCTTACCCTAAGGCTTTCCCTTTTAATTAAGGGGCCATAGCGAGTCTTGTTTGAGTCCCTACTTTCACTGATCACACTGTACAGGTTCTAAGATTTCAAGGTGATTTATTAATCAAATGTCACCATATGTGCAGACATACAGAGGAACCGAAATACCGTTTCTCTTCTCTCTCATCAAGTGTTTACATTGTCAAAGCAATAGAGAGTTTGTATAGGCAGTCAGTGCAATATAGGACAGATTATGTATGAGGTAACAGCAGTGTACTTGTAATAAATAGACATGAATAAGCCAGGGGAATATTTCTCGTAAACATCCGAAAGACTATACGTCTGAGTAAATGTAAATAGTGAGTTTGTTTGTAAACAATTATACATCCAAATATGTGTCAACAATGTGTGAGGTGCAAATATATGGTCTAGTATATGTAAACATTGAGTTTCTGAGTATAAAGGCATTTGTAAGGTGAAGACAGATGGCAGCAGTATGGCAGCAGTGCAACAGTGTCGGATTTAAAGATTATGTACATGTAACTTGTTTTTTTCCAAAAAGGTGTTTGTAAACAGCGCTGTTTGTGCAGAATTCTACAGGGAGTAAAGTCTTTTATGTACAATGAAGAAGTGTTTGGTGAGCTGTAAATTCTTAAAGTTCAGGAGTGGATGAGGCCTAATGAACAAAGTTCAGCATCGTGGCAGCCTGATGGATGAAGCTGTTTGAAAGTCTTGTGGAGCCTGGAGACTCCAGTATCTTCCTCCTGAAGGGAGGAGGCTGAAGTGGAGATTTGATGGTGATGGCACTGCTAGTGAGGCCGGTATGGAAGATATCCATAAGGGAGGGCAGAGACACCGATAGTCTTGCTGGCTGCATTTACCATGCGTTGCAGAGTCTTTCGACAGGAGGCAGTGCAGCTTCCGTACCACACAGTGATGCAGCTGGTAAAGATGCTCTCAATTGTGCCCTGGTAGCAGGAGCACATGATGGGAGGTGGGACTCGTGCTTTCTTGGCTTGTAATGTTTGTCAACCAGGAGAGGTCCTCAGAGGTATGCACTCCCAGGAACTCCGTGCTGCTCACCCTCTCCACTGCAGCGCCGTTGAACGGGGGGTTGTGTGAAGGTCCTCTTCTGAAGTCAATGACAATTTCTTTGGTCTTCCTGACATTGAGGAAGAGATTATTGTTGTTGCACCACTGGACCAGTCGGCTCACCTCGCTCCTGTAGTTGGCCTCATTGTTGCAAACTTGATGTGGTTGGCGCTGTAACTGGGTACACAATCAGTACACTGGGTACAGTGTCAAACATTTATGAAACAATCAGAATACTTCATCCTTATTTCTCTCTCCCCATCACCCCTCTTTTCTCTTTATCTGTCAAATTAAACATGCTCCTGAGGTACCAGTGACCTGTGTTCCTGTCTCTTCTTCTCTTCTTTTCTTTTTTCTTCCCTACCTCTGGATGGAATTCTCTTTAACCCAAGCCCACTCGGTGCAATTGGACTAACCAACTGAAGTTACTGAACAACTCACGAACTATGAGGATGGTGGAACTGTAATGATTTGACCATTTCTCATTTATGGCACCTGTCAAGAGATGAACTATATTAGGCAGCAAGCAAAGTTGCTTTAAGCAGGAAAAATGAGCCAAATTGTGACTAGATTAGATTACTAGATTACATCTCCAAAACTGCAGGTCTTCTGGAGTGTTCTCAAGATGCAGTGATTAGTATCTACCAAAAAGTAAACCAGCAACAGGATCATGGAAAAGGTTAATGGCTATGATGGACTGAACGCTTAGGCCCTCATCCAGAGCAATTATCCTATTTATAATTATCTTATGCTCAAGCTTAGTGATGCTGGGATTTTCAACTCACAACCTCTCCATTAGATATCCAGCATCTTAACCCCTGAGCTATCATGGCAGTCAGTATAACAACGAACAAGGTTACCGCAGTATTTATCCTCCACGTCCGAAGACGCACTCTAGTGATGACCATGCTACGTGATTGATTAGTGCAAAGAAAAATGCCCAGGCTTCGTTTCAAGATTTCCAAGTTTTCCTGCACAAAGTAATGTTTTAACATTAAGATTGTAAGCTGACTGTCAAATGCAAGATAGGGAGGGAGGGATTTAGATACTGTAATGGAACAGCAGCCAGTTCACAGACATACAACAAAGTACCATCACAACAGGATGTAGAAGGATATTAATGTATATTCATATAAAAAAACTTGATACACTGATAGCAATAGTGCTGTAAGTTGGGAATCTGATATAAAGAAATTAAATAAAAATAGAAATTAATTAAATTAAATAAATTAATGAATGAATGACGTGTTCCTAGGGCAATTTCCCACACTTGTTTCAATCACAGTTTTTTCTGTGCAGATGCAAAGTGGATTCCAAAAAGAACATTGCTCGAAAAAAGGAGAAGAAATACCAAATTGTGAGACGGATGAAGACCGAAGACGATCAGGAAAAAGAAAGCCCATTTCAAAGAAAATACTGTACCACGAGTCCCATTTTAAAAATGTTCAACAGGTGATTATTGTGATTCGCTCTGTGCAGTGATTTTCAGCCATCACACCAGCTAGTAATTTGTTTCCTTTGGAAAACAAAAGTTTATAGGACTGTGGTGAGACCTGCGATGTTGTATGGTTTAGAGACAGTGGCATTGAGTAAAAGACAGGAGGTGGAGCTGGAGGTAGCAGAGCTGAAGATATTGAGGTTTTCGTTGGGAGTGACGACGATGGACAGGATTAGAAATGAGTTTATTAGAGGGACAGTGCATGGACGTTTTGGTGACAAGGTGAAGGAGGTGTGATTGAGATGGTTTGGACATGTGCAGAGGAGGAACATTAGTTATATTGGTTGGAGAATGCTGAGGATGGAGCCACCAGGAAGGAGGAAAAGAGGAAGACCAAGGAGGAGGTTTATGCATGTGGTGAAAGAAGACATGCAGGTAGTTGGGTTGAAAGAGGCAGATGTAGAGGACAGAGGGGTATGGAGACAGATGATCCACTGTGGAGACCCCTAATGGGAAAAGCCAGGAGAAGAAGAAGAAGAAGAAGTATATATATATATATACACACTGTTTTCTTCATGTTTTAGTTGGAAATGATCCCAAACTTTGGAAACTTGAATTATATGGTAAGAGATCACACTAGTCAGAGCTCGAAAACCACATCCGTAGCAAACTGCACAAGCTCAGATATATGTTTAACAGCTGTTTTTTCATACACCAAATCATCACATTCTCAGGAAAACCGTAACAAATGAACAAAAAAAATCATAATTTAATGAGGTTAATATTAAATATCAAAGCTCGTGCTAGAGATGATGTAAGTGCGGCTGTGGCTACAGTGAAAGGAGACTTGTTTAATTGGGTTTTCTTGCTTTAGTAACGTTAATTCGCTCTGTGTGAGATACCGGTCTGTGATCCAGCGCTCTGTTCTACTGCGTTTCTCTATAATATTGATGGTTTCTATACACGTGGTGTCATAATGACGATATGAAGAAGCGGACTGATTTGACCGAGACACTCGGCACGCGACACCCACGTGGTTCGAAAGTCTATATTTAAGACTGCGAATTGGGGCGGCACGAGCGAGCGCGTGCGCGCGCCTACACAAAACTAACCCGGAGATCTCGCGAGACGGTCCGAGATCCAGCAAACCCGAGCATTAGCTCCAAACAGTGCAGGAGGAATGCAGCACATTGACCGTGTGTGTTTGTTTAAACACAATCTGTGAATGTCCAAGAAAAAGCAGCCAATTTCTATTGCCTTATTCTGCCCTTGATATATCTGACACCATGTTAAACATGATCTGAATTAGCAGCGAAATTCCTCAAACACACAGTTACAAAACGCGAGAGAGAAAATATCGTTTTGCACATTCACAGGGGATTTAAATTATATGTCAGTGGAAGGTGCCAGACTTTAGTCTTTCTCAGAGTTCCTCCTTTCACGGAGCTTGTTCCAGCCAAAACCCCTGGTAGAGCGCCTACAGCGAACTGAGAGCTACTCAGTACCTGTCTGGCAAAACAACCCCACAAATGGTCGTTGTGGCTCAAATGTGAGGTGGACAAACAAATGTCTTATGTGGCTAATCATTTTCCTTTACCTTATTTGTCCATTCAAGCGGTCCAGAGTGCTCTATAACTCAGCTCTCCCTCTCGAGAGAGAAACTGCCTCAAAATCCTGAAGCGAGGATACCCTAATGACGACAGGAGTGCGGCGCAATACCAAACGGCTCACTCTTAAAAAAACTAGTGCACTATATAACCTAGATACGTCCTTTAATCACACACTTGGTAGTGTCCCTAAGTAGGGTAGATTGCTAGTTATTGGAGATGACCTCGTAGACCAAACTGCATTAGCTGAGTTTTCAAAATGGCCGCCGGAAATCTGATACTTCAGAATAAAGTTGGATGATTGTGATATGCAGATTAAAGCTCAAGTGAATCAAATAGTCATTTTTAAAGACTTTTTCCCCAATATATCGTACAAAAAAAGCATCTTTGAATAAGCATCCAGAGAAGTGAATATGAATAAACCAAAACTTGCCATAAACTAATAATAATAATAATAATAATAATAATAATAATAATAATAACCAAATAAAGAAAAACTACTGGGGGGGGATTTACTTTGCAAGGATTAAAGACATCCTGCCTACACTGAGAAGTTTACTTTTGTATGCTGACCTGGGTGCAGTTTGGACTTTTTTCCTTTTTTTTTTTTTTTTTTACAGTTAACTCAAGAATGCAACTGTATTTAGAGGACATGCTTGGGCGGATGTTTCTCAAGACATTTTTTATTTCCTTGTAGTTTTTTACAGCCAGCTCTTTCCTGGAGTTTAGCCTGATTTTGGTTCATTGTAGTTCAGCCAGCACTCGGCCTAGTTCAAGTCAAGTCAAAACAAACAGGCTTAATTGCCATTTCAACCAAATACAACTTTATTGTCATTGTATTGTACAGGTACACAGCAACAAAATGCAATTTTGCAAATTGTAGCAATTGTGCAAACCGACAAGTGCAGATAAATATATGTACGACATTTGGAAGACACCAGTATCCAGAGCAACTTACAATTATCTAATTAATACAACGGAGCATTTCTGCATGGCCTTGTTCAAGAGCCCACAAGTGGAAGCTTAGAGGTGGTGGGAATTGAACTCACAACCTTCCGATCAGAAGTCCAACATAAAAAATAATTGAGCTACGCCTTCCCCAGTAACGTAAATATGTAAATATATGTACAGCAATTAAATATAAAGTCTATGGCAGTGAAACTTGTGCAGAAACTATTGATAATGTAAAACAAATAAATATAAAGACTCCAGTGTAGAAATGTGCAGAAGCTAATGAGAAAGTACACTGAGAATATATACATATAAAGTAGTGATGGTCGTTCATGAACGATTTGTACATTTTGAACCAGTTTTTAATATCACTCAGAAGAACGAGTAGTCTCAGAGTCATTCGTTCATGTTCTACAGGACATGCATGACCAAAGCATCGCAAAACCCCCGTAGATCATTTGTTTTTCTATCACGTGGGTCCCATAGATGCAATAGATCAGGTTTTGAAGCGAATCTTGACATTACTGTTACACAAATTGTGGGAGTCACAGGACAAAATAACTAACGACACAAACCAGAAGATATAAGAGGTGAGCTACTTATTCTGTTTATCATAATTTATCCTTAGCTGCATTGTCATAGTTTCATTATTCAATCTACAGTTCAGGTATTTATATTTTGTAGAGTATCTGCTTATTGTAATTGTATTTGTAAAATTTATTAGATTTCTACAGAAGTCCTAAGAGGCCATGCATTATAATATTCTCTTCTTTCTTGTTTTCTCTTTATCACGCTTTAATTTTCTTGTGATCTCAACATAACAAAATGTATGTTCTCATTATCACAACTTAATTTTTGTGTGATCTCCACCTCACAAACATTGTTTCCTCGTGATCAATGGTGAATTTTTCTGTGTATTCGGCATGAGATCTTGTTCTAGAGGCAGCATCGTGGTTAATGTTACAGAGTAGAAAATAATTATTTAATCCCCTGCTGATTTTAAATGAACAGTCAAGAATTTATATGGTAGGTTTATTAACAGTACGAGAAAGATTCTTTAAAAAATCCAGAAAAAAAAATCATATTATATGTAAATTATTTTGTATTTGATCGAGTGAAATATGTATTTGATCCCATACCAACCAGCAAGAATTCTGACTCACACACACACAAATTAGTCCTGTACCTTTAGGAAAACACTCCTAATATCAACTCATTATGTGTATCTCCACAGCAGATCATCCATCTCCATACCCCCCTGTCCTTTACATCTGCCTCTTTCAAACTAACTACCTGCATGTCTTCCCTCACCACATCCATAAACCTCCTCTTTAGCCTTCCTCTCTTCCTCCCTCCTGGCAGCTCCATCATCAGCATTCTTCTACGTATATACCCCATTTCCCTCCTCTGCACATGTTCAAACCATCTCAATCACTTCTGCAAAAGTTGCCTTATCATCATTCTGCACCTCTTCACCACCACCGATATATATATATATATATATACATATATACAAAGTGGGTACAGAGCACCTGAGTTAAATATATGAGTGTCACAGCAAAGGGTCTGAATACTTAGGACCATGTGATATTTAAGTTTTTCTTTTTTAATAAATCTGCAAAAATGTTACCAATTCCGTGTTTTTCTGTGAATATGGGGTGCTATGAGTACATTAATGAGGGAAAAAATGAACTTAAATGATTTTAGTCATTTAAATGGCTGCAATATAACAAAGAGTGAAAAATTTAAGGGGGTCTGAATACTTCCCGTAACCACTCTGTATATATATATATATATATAATTTAGGACATGCAATGAATACACAAAAATATACAGATAGACTTTTCCAGAAATTATATAGAATAATAGAATGTACTGAGTGTAGCAAAACTGCATAATGAGTGGAATACACAATAAAAAAAAATTCGACAATCCCCAAGGACTGAGGTGCTACATAAGACATCATAAATTAACCAACAGTAACAAAAATAAATCTGGCACATAGCATGCATGTTACATTATAAAACAGTGAGACGGTGAGTCAGGGACACCACAGCACTGACAATTACAAATTTGCTCAAATCCACTTTTCCTGTTTCTAACACACCGACTTTGAGGACGACATGTTCACTTGCTGCGTAAAATCCCACCCAACAACAGGTGCCATGATGAAGAGATAATCAGTGTTATTCACTCACCGCTTATAATATTATAATGTCATTATAATGTTATGACTCATTGGTGTATATACAAACCATTCCCTCCAGCCTCAATACAACCACCACCATGTCCCTCCCAAAGAAAATTACAGTGACCTGCCTCAGTAAATACTGTTCAGTCATTGTCACCAGAGTTTTCCAGCCCAGCTGGTTTTCATCTCTGTATTCTTCTCAGAGTCGTGTTCACATCTGTTCATGAGATCATCTGCATTTTGGGATTTATAACTGATTTTTAAGATGTGTATTTGGTCATTTGTGTGTCCTCTGTTTTATGAAGTAAACATTTATTCACTCTCTTTCAGTAAGCACTTTGTCATGGTCATGTTGAATTACGAGCGTCACTCCTGTGGACACAGTGGAAGACTTGTGGGGTAGAGGTGGCTCAAAATGATAAGGTGCTGGGGGTGCTGTCAAACTGTTGGGCCCTTAAACAAGGCCAATGTCTGCTCCAGGGGGCTTACCTTTCTTAACAGGCTGGGAGATATGAAATGTTTATTTGAATCCCCCTTCATGGCATTAATTGTTTTTTATACAGTATTACCATAAGTTATTTCAGACTCCAGCATCAGTTTCTGGTCAACAAGATTAAAACCAGTTCAGTTTTGTTGATGTGTGCAGCCTTCTCTGCTATCCTAAACACTATCATAAGCACTGTCCTACATTTACAACCTAAATTCTAATATTTGATCCATGAAATTGTAATAATTTTTCCCAACAGTTTTTTCTCTTCTTTTTGCAGAGTTTCTCTTGTCTGCACTGCTTCCAGTATGTGTATGTGAATGTTTTTTATCCAATCAGATTTCAGCTTCTATGTGCTGCCATGTCAATCTAATATGCCCAGGGCCTTCGAAGTCAGTACTGCTGGCTCTTTTACCATAGAGAATATTATGAATGGGTCTGTTTCTTTAACCAATCAGATTTCAAATTTGTCTCATTTGAAATCATTTGAAAAAAAATGTTCGCCCTCTGATTGGTTGGACAGAGGAAAACTGTTACAGCCAAGTTCAACTGGCAAAACATGTGTGTTGCTCTGCACACATTAATACATCACAGTTAGACTTTTTTATGCCTACGAAGGAAGAGAAATTGATTTGGTCGCAGACATAGTAAAAAATACATTTTCAAGAACAGCTAGACCTCTTGAGAAGAGGTCGGCCAACCCCGAAGCTAGCTAGCTTGTCTTAGCCGGGAAATGGGTTTGTTCTCCACTTCCAGACCAGTGAATACGAGCGGTACCACTGGATTACAGCCTCTGAGGAGCGGTGCCAATTATGAGTCTGCATCTCTGGTGAGTAGGTTGTATTTATTTACATTTTTATGTTTTTGTCATGTTATTAGACAAATATTAATTCTAAATACCTCTCTCTCTTTAATGCCATGCATTGTTATGTTGTGTTTTTGTATTGTATTGATGGTTTTCCATAATTATAATGTGATAGTGGTGGTATTAAGAGGTGGATTAAGTCAGGTAAATCCCCACTGAAGACCCAGGTACCAAATGCACGGCCCACCACTGGTGGATCCGACAATATCTTTTGTGCCACAGTACTCCTCCTTTCATGGTGTTCCCTCCTCCATGCTTTACTTTTGAGTGCCATCTATTGGTCAGTTCAAATCCATGTTATTAAAAACTGTTGCTTTAACCAATCAGATAACAATTAGCACTCTGAGGCCCTCTAGAAGGTGTCTAATCACATTGGCATTTTCACGTCTTTTGATTGGATGGTCAGAGAGTGTACTAGTCAGACTCGCAACCCGCATCTGGTGCAAACTGAACAAGCTCAAATATATTTGTTTGGATTTATTAGCTGGGTTTTTTTTTCATTCCACAATGGCTGACAGAGGAGAAGAAATTGATTTGGTTGCAGATATACTTTTACAAGATGGACTTTTCATGAAAAGCTGAACATCCTAATGTGTCTTTGTATATACTGTTCATGCACATACTCTGTGTCAGTACTTGTCAGTGCAATATGCCATATATGGTGTGCGGTGCGTCTGTTTGTTCATGTTAGGAGCTCGCATAGTGATCAACGTTCTGATGGCTTAAAGACAAAAGCTTCTCCTGGCTGTGACTATTGACATGGGATGAGGCAGAAAGATGAGCTGTGTAGTCAAATGTAGTGTATAAAATGGCCAGTTAAAATAACATGTTGGTCAAGGAGACAGTACTGTGTACAGCAAACTACACTGTAGATCTCACACAGATTGAAGGCACATTTTGGTCTATGATATCATTCTAGACTAACCCCATATTTTTATTTTCTACAAGAAACCAGTGATGTGTTAAATGAACTAAATAATGTCCATAAAATATTGTTTTTTTGTAGCAATCAACTGCTATGTGAAATAAGATGCTATGTGAAAGCTCTCTTTGTTAACAGAGGAGCATTCTGTGGGATATCCTGCAAAAATTTGCATGCAACTAAAGCAAGGCTGTTCCGAAAGCCAGAATTTGAGATATTTTGGTCTATGTTTGACTATGATAATAAAATCCACCATGGCTGGGATTCCATGTAATGGGTTTATATCATGCTTACACATTAATTTACACCTAGGACCATTTAGTAAAATCAGTTCATCTACTGGAATGTTTTTAGAGGTGAGAAGAAGAAAAGGTGGAAGCGGAGGCACAGACCTTTATACCTGTTGCGCCACCATGTGACCAAACAGTGATTTTGCTTGCAGTAAAATTCATAAATGTATCACAGGCTTATTATGGAGATCATTCCAAATTGATACATCACATTTATTCTCCCCAAAAGCTATAATTCATGTCTATGCTATATGCTTTATTTTAATTTAACATTTTTTTTTGCAATTAATTTTTATTTGTTGATCACTTTTAACAATGCACATTGTCCCAAAGCAGTTTTACAGAGACTAATAGGTTAAAAATTATAAATTGAGCCAGTGGAACTCCATGAATGGTGTTAGGAAGAAACCTTGAGAGGAATCAAACTCAAAAGGAAACTCATCCTCATACTCATTATAGTTTTACAGCCCAGTCTCATGGCATTATATGATATAGTCACAAATATAATCTATTAATTTTTGTTCATAGACAAGAATTTCCCTCTTTTTTGTGTCACTGAGGATGAATTCATATGTAATGTATTTCAATAGGAAGTATTTTTGGTGCCTCCTCCAAAGTTTTCTTTCTGCTACTAGATACCACATACGCTGTCCTGTTTTTTTCTTGTTTGTCATTGATTTTCTTAATCTTCATGCACCATTACTCAGCATATGAGCAAGAGATTTTATTCTCGTTTTTATTGCTTTATATTTAGAAAGCTACTCACTATTATAAACCATCGTCAGTGGTTCCTTCCAGTCAAAATACAGAAAATATATTCTTCTGGTTAATTAAGGAGTCTGCGTTAATTAGAGACATGGTATGAGAAAGAAACCTTGAGAGGAACCAGATTTAAAAAGGAACCCATCCTCATCTGGATGGCACAGAATGTCCTTTCATTATAGTTTTATCATTGTTGAGGTTTATTGTTCAGTGATCAGGGCTTTAATGCAGATCGGTTCATGCAAATTGCAGTCTTCAGTCATAATAGCAGACTGTTGATATTAATTACAGTCTAAATCCATACTCCAAACCCTAATCCAAATATAGTTCTTGAGTGGCTCAGTAACTTCATGTGTCTTTAGGCTGTTCATGTAAAACTATTCCCAGCTGTGTTTGTGTGAGAATATTATATTATATTATATTATATTATAT
>MU548165.1:539362-591916 GCA_024362625.1 Silurus asotus
TATATATATATATATAGGGAACCCAGCCACTAGGGTTGCACAAACCAGTGCACTCTTAGTGCTGGTCCCAAGAGGTGAAAGTTAGATATGTTCTGTGTTCAGGAGACCAAGTGGAAATAGAGTTAGTACAGGAACAATGACGGTGGGTTTAAACTGTTCTATCATGGTGTGGAAGGAGGAGTACAGTAAGAGTGTAGTGGAGGTGCAGAGAGTTTCTGATAGGGTGATGAATGTGAAGTTGGAAGTTGAAGGGATGATGATAAATGTCATCAGTGCCTATGCTCCACAAGTAAGTTGTAAGATGGAGGAGAAGGAAAAATTCTGGAGTGAGTTAGATGAAGTGGTAGATGGTGTACCTAGGAATGAACGATTAGTGATTGGGGCAGATTTAAATAGACATGTAGGTGAAGGGAACAGAGGTGACGAGGAGGTGATGGTAGGTATGGTCTTAAGGAGAGAAATTTGGAAGGGCAGATGGTGGTAGATTTTCCTAGGATGGAAATAGCAGTGGTGAATACATATTTTAAGAAGAAGAAGGATCATGGGGTGACGTATAAGAGTGGAGGAAGGTGCACACAGGTGGATTATGTTCTATGTAGGAGATGCAACCTGAAGGAGATTGAAGACTGTGTTGGCGGGGGACACTGTAGCTAGACAGCATCGGATGGTGGTCTGTAGGATAGTTTTGGAGGTGAAGAAGAAGAGGAGGAGTGTGAAGACTAAAAGAAGAATAAGATGGTGGAAACTGAAGGAGGAAGAGTGTAGTGTGAGGTTTAGGGAAGCGGTCAGCATAAGGAGAATTGAGATCGACAGAGTGATGTGAAAAGTAGGCAGGAGTACACGTAGATGCGGCAGCAGGTGAAGAGGGATGTGGCAAAAGCCAAGGAAAAGGCATATGAGGAGCTGTATGAGAGGTTGGACACTAAGAAAGGAGAAAAGGATTTATACCGATTGGCAAGGATGTACTGCAAGTTAGAGCAATTAAGGATGGAGATGAAAATGTGTTGACTAGTGAGGAGAGTGTGTTGAGAAGATGGAGGGAATATTTTGAGCAGCTGATGAATGAGGAAAATAAGAGAGAAAGAAGGTTGGATGATGTGGAGTTGGTGAAGCAGGATGTGGATAGGATTAGTAAGGAGGAAGTGAGAGCAGCGATTAAGAGGATGAAGAGTGTGAAGTCGATTGGGCCAGATGACATACCAGTAAAAGCATGGAGATGTTTAGGAGAGATGCAGTGGAGTTTTTAACCAGATTGTTTAACAAGATTTTGGAAGGTGAGAAGATGCCTGAGGAATGGAGAAGGAGTGCACTGTTACCGATCTTTAAGAATAAGGAAGATGTGCAGACCTGCAGTAACTACAGGGGAATTAAGTTGATCAGTCACACCATGAAGTTATGGGAAAGAGTAGTGGAAGCCAGGCTGAGAGAAGAGGTGACCATCTGTGAGCAACAGTAAGGTTTCATGCTGAGAAAGAGTACCACAAATGCCTTATTTGCTTTGAGAAGGTTGATGGAGAAGTATAGAGGAGGTCAGAAGGAGTTCCATTGTGTATTTGTGGATTTAGAGAAAGCGTACGACAGGGTGCAGAGAAAGGGGTTGTGGTATTGTATGAGAAAGTCAGGTGTGTTTGAGAAGTATGCATGGGTGGTGCAGGACATGTATGAGGACATGTATCAGTGTGACAGCAGTGAAGTGTGCAGTAGGAACAACAGACTGGTTCAAGGTGGAGGTTGTACTGCATCAAGGATCGGCCCTGAGCCCTTTCCTGTTTGCAGTGGTGATGGACAGGTTGACGGACGAGGTCAGACAGGAGTCTCCGTGGACTATGATGTTTGTTGATTAAATTGTTATTCATGTTGAGAGTAGGGAGCAGGTTGAGAAGAGCCTGGAGAGGTGGAGGTACGTGCTGGAGAGAAGGGGAATGAAAGTCAGTAGGAATGCGACAGAGTAAATGAGAGGAAGGGCAGTGGAGTGGTGCGGTTGCAGGGAGTAGAGGTGGAGAAGGTCGAGGTCATCAAGTACCTGGGGTCAACAGTGCAAAGTAATGGAGAGTGTGTTGGAGAAGTGAAGAAAAGAGTGCAGGGTGGAGTGATTTGTGATAGAAGGGCATCTGCAGGAGTGAAAGGGAAAGTTTTTTAGGACTGTGTTGAGACCTGTGGCACTGATAGTGGCACTGAGTAAAAGACAGGAGGTGGAGCTGGAGGTAGCAGAGCTGAAGATGTTGAGGGTTTTATTGTGAGTGACGACGATGAACAGGATTAGAAATTAGTTTATTAGAGGGACAGCGCATGTAGGACGTTTTGGAGACAGGGTGAGGAAGGTGTGATTGATATAGTTTGGACCATCTCAATTATGTGCAGAGGACAGACATGGGGTATATCGGTAGGAGAATGCTGAGGATGGAGCCACCAGGAAGGAGGAAAAGAGGATGGCCACGGAGGAGGTTCATGGATGTGGTAAGGGAAGAATGCAGGTAGTTGGGTTGAAAGAGGCAGATCTAGAGGACAGAGTGGTACGGAGATGAATGATCAGCTGTGGCGACCCCTAATGGGAGAAGCTGAAGATAGGTATAGTTATAGGTTTTTATTAAACACTTATATAATGTTAATATCTTGGGCAATTATGTGCAATAATTTCAGTGCAATAATAATAATAATAATAATAATAATAATAATAATAATAATAATAATAATAATAATTGTTACATGTTTAATAACTTGTATAACTATAATTGTAGACTTTTTTGCTAAATGATTCACCGATGCTACACATAAAATTTTAATAACTTTTTTATTTATTTTTGACTGTAAGCAACTGCAGCCGAACAATTTCCCTACAGGATCAATAAAATATTCTGATTCTGAAAAGATGTTGAGGGTTATTTAGTGCCACCCAGTGAAAAAACTGTAACTGGTTTTAAATGTAAAACAATTATATTGCTGTGTAAATGTCACTCATAGGAAAAAGTTACAGATTGGTTTCATGATAATGATTATTATTAATATTACACAAAAATTATTATTTTTTGAATGGTAAAGAATCCCCTCTGAAAGAAAACCTATTCACAGAGTACAACACAGAATTCTCCCACTGAGACAAAAAATGTATTTATATAGCACATTAAAATGCAGCTTTGCCCAAATGCTTCAGAAAATGTAAGAAAAATCTAAATACACACGCATTACATTTCAGACAAATAAAACAAACACATGTAAGGGTTCCCAGAATCACAATTTCCCCACACACACAAAAAAAAAAAATGTAATTAATCACCAGTTTTTAGCATACAGTCGGCTATTTTTATAGCACGACATGGAAAACGAGTGCAAAAGAGCAGGCAGACTGTGAGTATTTTTAATACTGAGTTGTTTGCTCTGCATGAAACATGTTACTGCTGACATGTAGTTCGGCTGGCTTTTCTGTTTTCGTTGTACTCTGTATCATTTCTTTGTGGTCGTGTCTGTGTGTGCAGACGTGCCTGTGTAAATGTGAATAACACTCTTATGGGCCTGTATTCTTCCATTCCTCAATGGAATGTTTACAGAGCGGTTTACGAGCTCAGCCATGCCTGTTCTCTCTCTCTTTCTCTTTCTCTCTCTCTCTCTCTCTCTCTCTCTCTCTTGGCTCCTGGGCCTCTTGTAAAGATATCTTATTCAGCCCTTTTGTGGAATGTTGGAGTGTGTGAGCGTGTATGCGGTTGGTGGCCCCAATGCTGCACTATAGGAGCCATTTCAGACACAGTCATAAGGGAAACAGCAGCACACCATTGAGGGAAACAAACCCGCCATGCCTGCGGCTCAAATTGTCCAAGTGCACCCTCAGTAGACATCAGTATTTCATTTTCGCGTATAAATAAACATTTCCCAATCCATTATGACTTTATGTAAGGCTGGTTTCAATAGTATTTGACAAGTATTAACAGTGGATCAAATATCCAATTATATTCATATATGATATTATATATATATATATATACAGATTTATATATACATTTATAAATAATTTAAATATTCATATCTAAAAATAGACAAACCGTTTAATGGTTAATGAACCATTGACTGTATATTACTATAAAATCTCAGAATGAGTCATTGTATAGCTCAGGAAATGGTTTTGCACGCTACAAAACAAGCACAAGTAGGCAGGGAGTGTGGAAAGCCTCCTCCTCGGTGCCCACTTTGGCTTTGTAGTGCTGCCAGCGCACCAGTCTCGTGTTGTTTTGGAGAGGGGGCACGTGGTGGGGGTTAGACTGTAAACTCCAGACTGGAAATATTCCCTCATGGCCACATGCATGCATGCAAACACAGAGGCGTGTGTGTACACATTTGAAGGCAGCCTAGGCGAAACATGTCAACACAGCCGCTTAGCCTCTGCTTTGATCTCTTTCTGACCTACGACGCTGTACCCACACAAACACCACCCACGCAAACCCACGTCACTCTACACACACGCCACGTCACTCTACACAGGTTTGTATCTGGAGCCGTGTGTGTGTGTGTGTGTGTGTGTGTGTGTATGTGTGTTTTTGTAAACTTTACCCCCCCACCCCACAACTCCAGTTAACCCTCCCTCTGCCCCCCCTCCTGGGAAAACAGCGACAACAAATTAGCCTTCTTTTATGTCACGGACCAAGGACGACACTTGGACAGGCCCGAGATTGTCCTCGCGGGTTCCCATGAACCTCTCTAACCTTCCCCTTTCAGCACCGAAGGAAGCGGCCATTGTGCCAGCACCTGTTTCTGTGGAAATTGGTAAAATGATGGCTTTGTTAGGCATTGCCCAGGCAACCAGGAGAAAGGGGTGGGGGGGTGAAGGGAGGAGGTTTAGATGAAGGGGACAGAGGAGGGGTTTGGGGCCATGTGCCAGACCTTAAGAGTTTGTGCCAAGTGCGGGGAGATAGAGAGGTGTACCTTGCTGGTCTAGCATGGAATTCTGGGAGTGCAACCTGATTTTTTCAGGGGTCCAGTCAATTATTGGACCTGCGTATGCCAGTCAAGCCTGAGTCATGCATTCACATCAGTCAGAAAAAAGATATATGAAAAAGGGAAATGAGCTATAAAACATTTCTTTTAATATATTTTTTTATGCCTGTCAGCATATTCAGATTTATCAAGTAATTCTGCCAGACATTAACATATACATGATATAATATTCTAGTGTGAAATATATCTCCTCAGCTGTTCTGTTCAGGATTTGCTGTGAGGTTCTGAGTCTCCCAGCAGATGGCAATCATTTATCAGCAGTGGCAGAGCTGTGCTGGCTAACATGAGGAGTCATCTGTCTTAGAGCTTCCCTCCACAAAGAGCACACCATTGACAAGTGTCCTTTGTGGCAGTTTTTTGTAGTTTTCTGTTTCAGACCTGATTTTCAGTGATGAAATGAGCAATGAATTACCAATACATCAATTACATCACTTCTACAGTGCGTCCGGAAATTATTCACATCGCTTCACTTTTTCCACATTTTGTTATGTTATAACAACCTTATTCAAAAATAGATTAAATTAATTATTTTCCTTAAAATTTTACAAACAATACCCCAGAATGACAATGTGAAAGAAGTTTGTTTGAAATCTGTGCAAATTTATATAAAAAAAAAAGAAAAAAAAAGAAAAAAATCACATGTACATAAGTATTCACAGTGTTTGTCATAACAAATTTAGCTCAGGTGCATGCTGTTGCCACTGATCATCTATGAGATGCTTCTACAACTTGATTGGAGTCCACCTGTAGTCAATTTAGTTGATTAAACATGATTTGAAAAGGCATACACGTGTCTATATAAGGTGCCACAGTTAACAGTGCATGTTAGAGCACAAACCAAGACACGAAGTCAAAGAATATGTCTGCAGAAAGTTTTCAATGTACCCTTCCCCAGATCTGTGCCTCGATACAATCCTGTCTCTGAGAAAAATGTCTGCACCATTGAAGGTCTCAATGAGCACAGTGGCCTTCATCATCCGTAAATGGAAGAAGTTTGGAACCACCAGGACTCTTTCTGGAGCGGGCTACCCGGCCAGACTGAGCCATCAGGGGAGAAGGGCCTTAGTCAGGGAGGTTACCAAGAACCCAATGGTCACTTTAAAATAGCTTCAGTGTTTCTCTGTGGACAGAGGAGAACCTTCCAGAAGAACAACCATCACTGCAGCACTCCACCAATCAGGTCTGTATGGTAGAGTGGCCAAAAGGAAGCCACTCCTAAGTAAAAGGCACACGACAGCCCATCTGGAGTTTACCAAAAGGCACCTGAAGGACTTTTAGACCATGAGAGACAAAGATTGAACACTTTGGCCTAAAAGCCAAGCATCATGTCTGAAGGAAACCAGGCACTGCTCATCACCTGGCCAATACCATTTCTACAGAGAAGCATGGTGGTGGCAGCATCATGCTGTTGGGATGTTTTTTAGTGGCAAGAACTGGGAGACTAGTCAGGATTGGGGGGAAAGATCAATGCGGCAATGTACAGAGAGATCCTTAATGAAAACGTACTCCAGATTGCTCTGAACCACAGACCAGGGCAACGGTTCATCTTCCAACAACGACCCTAATTTATTGGCTATGGGACAACTCTGTGAATGTCATTGAGTGACCCAGCCAGAGCCCAGACTTCAATTCGATTGAATATCTCTGGAGAGATCTGAAATTGGCTGTGCACCGACGCTCCCTATCCAACCTGATGGAGCTTCTGCAAAAAAGAATGGAAAAAACTGCCTGAAATTAGGCGTACCAAGCTTGATCAAACTTAAAAAGACTTGAGGCTGTAATTGGTAACAAAAGTGCTTTAATAAGGTATTTAAAGCAAAGGCTGTGAATACTTATGTATATGTGATTTTGATTTGTTTGTTTGTTGATTTCAATCACATTTCCTTCACATTGTCATTAAGGGGTATTGTTTGAAGAATGAAGGAAAATAATGAATGTAATCCATTTTGAAATAAGGCTGTAACATAACAAAATGTGTAAAAAGGGATGCACAGTGAATACTTTCCGGATACACTGTAAATGATTGATGTTGTTATTCCATTTATAAATATAGGCACATTCTACTCTTGATGCCTTAAAGAAAGCTATTATATGTTCAACAACCTCACATTGTAGAACAATAGCACATTTTATGTCTATATAAGGTAACTTTAATCAGCCACAGGCATAAAAACATACAGACATACAGTGGTGGAAAGTCCCTACCACCTCTCCTGCTATATGTAGGTCCTTCATTGCAAGCTGACCATAAAGACAGCGCCATCGCTCGTATCATTTCAACCAGCAATGTCCGTAAAATCATAGTGCAGACTGCTTAAAAACATAAACCATCGCCGGTCGCCGGAGGTGCGGGCAGCTTTGGTAGCCTACAGTATATTTAAGTTGTATGAAAAAACACCAACAAAAACATAGCTGGAGAAAAATAATAAAAAAATAAAATAAACTTAATAACCAAGCATGGAAAAAGATTTTGGTTCTATTCCAAAGGCTATAAGGAAGTTTTTGTGAGTGTGATTACAAATATGTCAGCCATTTCAAGTAACACCCCAAATACTACACAACGTACGGTAAATTCTATGCTAAAACCGTTTCCTCACTGGGCCTATTATAGTGCTGATGTAAAAAGCTCAGTGGTGAGGTAATTATTAATTTAGTATTAAATGTAAGCAAGTCTATTTATGTATTTACACTTATTAGGGGTCTCAATTCAAATAGGGGTCCCTGGAGCACAGAGGGTTAAGGGCCTTTGCTCAACGGCCCAAGAGTGGCAGCTTAGCAATACCGGGGCTTGAACCCCCGACCTTCTGTCCAGTAACCCAGTGCCTTAACCACTGGAGCTTCTCTGCTTGTTTATTGGTTGAAGTGTCCTATGATGTCAAAAAAGAGGCATATTTAAAGATATACGTCACCACATTCTTTCTGTACTGTACCGTATTAACATTTTACTTTATTTTAGATTAATAATTATATTTATATTAATAAATTTCAATTATTTCAACATAAAACTCCATAAAAACAATTCCCTATAGGTTTTTTTCCGCGAAAGTCCGGGAAACTCAGCGAAACAAATTAGTTATGTGGCATAAGAGATTCGAACCGCGGTAAAACGGGGGATTACTGTATATTATTATATTCGAACTATACAAAATGTACATTTCCTGCATTTTGCATTTGCATTATTTAATAATATATAAATTTATACAATTAGTGAAGATTTATTCACATATTAGCCAGAAGACTCGTAGCTAACTATTACAATTGTGCAAAACTATAATGACATATTGTAAAGACATTATCTAAAAAAATATATTTGTTAAAGTTTCCTTGATAATTGCTACCTCTTACAAGCTTATGTTACCATGTCACGTTCGTGTCAGAAAGATAGAAATGAATTTTCAGTTATAAAAAATGGCTTAGCTTATGGTAAACATTAGCATATCCCTGGCTAAACCCCACCACATAACCTTGCAACACTGATGTGGTTACAATCAGCTCCAGGTTATCTTAATCTTAAATATGGACATGAATATAGACCTAAATACACACTGATAGCATGTTCATGTTGTCAGATATATTGAAAGCTTCTTAGGTTGAGCTTGAGAAACCGGTGTTGGAATTGGTGAATGAAATTGGTATTGGAATTACCACTGAGGTAAACATCACCTTTTTTTTTAACCAGAATGTGGAAATCAGTTCAGGACAATAGTATCTCATTGGTAAATGCTGTAAATTTGCGAATCCTTAAAGTCGCATTTGAGAAACAGCACTATTCCCGAACCCTACACAGAAATATATAATAGATATTTCCTCTAGCAGTAAAAGATGGGAGCAGGCGTTGTTTGGGAGCAGGCCTTGACTTGAATATGTGCAGCGTGGTATTTTTGGGTTAATGAAAGAAACAACACACTGGGCATCGCAGACAGCAGTTACAGGGTGGTCTTTCAGTGTGGCATGGGCATGGGAGTAGGGCCAGGGAGAAACCAGGAGTTAGTTAGCATGTGTGTGTGTGTGTGAGAGAGAGAGAGAGAGAGAGAGAGAGAGAGAGAGAGAGACTGGCACTAAACACAGACATTGTTTAGTGTACAAAGCTCAGACTGGCATAAAGATACTGCACCTTGAAAAGTATGTCAGCCTGGCATACATACTGTATTTCAATATACTGTATATAAATACTGCATATGCTAAATATACAGCCAGGATCATTGTTTTCAGTGTGTCATACTGTAACTGTAGGGAGGTCCTAGCTCAGTGGTTTAGGCATTGATCTTTGGATCAAAAGGTCACAGGTTCTAATTCCAACACCACCATGCTGGCACTGCTGGGCCCTTGATCAAGTCAGTCACTCAGGATAAGGGCTTCTGCCAAATGCCATGAATGTAAATTACAGGTCTGGAATTTTTAAACATTATAAGAGACAGGAGCTGACATAAGACCCAGGAACAGTCCAAGATTTATATTTAATTACTTTTTTTTAATTATAGAAAATGCATACACTTTAACTTCCAACATATTATATAATTATTCTTTTCAAGATATAAAACTCCTTTTTACATTTCTACTCGAGTAAAAGTACAAAATGTTTTCATAGGTATTAAAATTACTGCTGTAAAAAAACTATATTTTTATACAGTAGGCAATAACATTTTCCATTCTACTGCACTTTATACTTTTATACGGAGAGAGTTGTCAGTTGTTACTAACACACAGTGAGAGAGTCATTATGGAAGAAACTATCACAAACTGTAAGGTTACGCTTTTGGTTATGAAGGGTTCTCATTTAAGACAATTTTTTGAAAATAGTGAAGAAAAAAGTCATTTAAAATGCAGTGAAGATTCGTAGCTTAAAGTAACAAAGCAACAAAAAACAACTTTGTTTCATTCCATACTGGGCATTATTTTGGCACACATACTTTACATAAACAGATTTTTTAATTTGATTTAGACCTCATTTAGGCCTTTAAATGGCTCAATAGTCGTTTATTCTATTCTCATTTACTCAAGTCCTTACTGTACTTGAGTGTAAATAGGTCAAAATCAATCCGATTTTTTAACAATGTACATTTTTAATAGTTTCATTAATGTATGCCTAAGACTAAGCAAACTATTTATATTATAATTTCAGTTTAAATTCATCTACATGGTTCTTGATTTTTAACCCCCCACATCATCCTCATTGGTCTTTAGGCTCTTCTTGTGGATCCATCTTCAGCAGCAGTGACTGGAATTGAAGAGAACTCCAGAATTATACCATCCAGCTGCAATCTTCTAATCCCAAACCATGTAGTAGTACTATAGCTAGTCATATGCGACTGACGTTTAATGCAAAGGGCTGTAGTATGTGAATAAACTTGGGCATGAGCAAGTCCTAACCCTCCTTGTATATCAATATGTTCGCGTAAGCAAACTTATAAGAAAGAAACAATATCCTTTCACCTCCCTAGAAAGTATGGATTCAATTACATTTGGAAAACCTTGTTGCACTTTTATGCTTAGATTATATTTAATTTAGAAGCCGAAAGAAGAAGAGGAAGAAGAAGAAGAAGAAGACCTAGCTATATTTAACTGTTTATCAGTGGCATGTTACGTTTTATTGGTACAATTAAGGACCAATAGACAGCCAATGAACACCCACTGGACACGAATAGAGACCATTGAGACATCATTGAATTATATCCAGAGACCAGAATGTTTCTACAGTAGATTCTTTGTTTTGATGATAATGATTTAATCAAGCACACAATACATAATGGAAATCGGTGAATGGTTCCGGTTTAAGTCTGGTTCCTCTCAAGATTTCTTCCTCATACAAAGTCAGGTTTTTTTTCTTGGCCAGTCACCACTGGCTCATTATTAGGGATAAACTTATAAGGAACAAAAATTATACAGACTGATTAATAAATGTAAAAGTTATATTTGTATTCAATTTAAGTCTGTAAAGCTACTTTGGGACAATGTCCACTGTTAAGAGGCAGTACAAATAAACATTGAATAGAACTGGAATCATTTGCTAATGGTTTTGATGCAATGCTATTTATAGCATCAGAATTAGAATAATCTTTATTGCTAAGATTATGGGTTGTATGTACAAGTAATTTGTCATAGTGTGCTGGCGCTATAGAAGTATGAAAAACTATACAAAACATTTTTTAAATAAAAAAACTAGGTAAATAAAATAATAAATACATAAAAATACATTAACTATTGCAGGGTATATAAAATGACAATGTAAATCATAATGCAAATATTAATGTAAGTGAGGCAGTGCCATGATCTGTTTAAGGTTCAGCGTTGTAATATGATTGTGCTAATGTAACACATGAAAGTAACAGTGTGGGTTTTACATTCGTGCAATGTACTGGTTTATAATGGAAACCATTTTGATTTTTGTGATAGTTTTTATACATTAAATATTTTTAACAGAAGATGTTAAATTAAACTTTTTGCCTGACACCCATACTTTATAAAAAGCCATGCTTGTCTCTCTCTCTTTCTCTTTCTCTCTCTCTCTCTCTCTCTCTCTCTTTCTCTCTTTTAGATTTAATACATAGAGCATGGTCAATGATGGGAAGTAATGAAGTAAAAATACTTTGGTTTTTTTTGTACTTAAGTAGATTTTTCTGGTATCAGTTATTTACTTTACTATTTATTTTTTGGACATATTTTTTAATATAAGAGAAGATAAGATATACCTTTATTCGTCGCACAGTTGGGAAATTTCTCTGTTACAGCAGCAAAGAAAAAAAAATGCAAACATATAAAAGAAAAGACGCATACTATAGTATACAGTATATACACAACACAATATATAAATACAAATAAGGAAAAAAAGAGACCTTTTACTTTTACTTCTTACATTATTTCACAAATATCTGTACTTTCTACTTACATTTTCAAACCAGAATCGTTTCTTTGGTTTTAATCTATTTGGTGAATATTTTTTCTTCTCACTGCGCCGTTTTATTTGACCATATTTCCTGTCATTGCGCAGCTTTTTTAATCTACCATTTCAATCTTTACTTTCCTGGTTTCACACACCACAGACTACCACAGGCTAGTTTACGAAGCAAACAACGAGCAGGACAGAAGGCAACAAGAAGTATGTGGTGACATCTAAACATGACTGAGAACAGAGACATTCCTGATCACCTGATCATCATTATCTTTTCTCTGCTTGTGTTCTATATTGTGGATGTTCAGCCTGGATACATTCATTAGGTAACAACATTTGAAAGTCATTTTGTATTGATATATTAATTAGGGCTGTCAAAATTAACACGTTAATAACAAGTTAACACAAATTCATTTTAACTGCACTCATTTTTATTAACGAGTGATTAATGTAAATGTAGGTGGGAAGTGCTATCTCAGTGGTTAAGGCTCTGGATTATAATTCAAGCCCTAGTATTACCAAAGCTGCCACTTTTGTGCCCTTCAGCAAGGCCCTTAACACACTGTGCTCCAGGGGAACTGTATCATTGTCAAGACAAGTTAAGTCAAGTAAAGTTTATTTGTATAGCGCTTTTCACAACAGACATTGTCTCAAAGCAGCTTTACAGAAATCAACAGTTAAGGTGAATGGTGTGTATTTATCCCTGATGAGCAGCCATGTGACTGTGGCAAGGAAAAACTCCCTTAGATGTTATGAGGAAGAAACCTTGAGAAGAACCAGACTCAAAAGAGGATCTTATCCTCATTTGGTTGACATCAAGAGTTTGATCATAAATCTTTCAACAATACAGAACACTGGAGAGTGAGAACTAACATGAGTACTGGAGTATAAGATTATAAGTAATGTTCTGCCTACAGTCTTTTACAGTCTATATGGTTAGTAGCTATGGTTAGTTTTATGAGCTCAACATTTGTGATCATCACAGATGCAGCATCAGCTTCTCCACGCCAGAGCCTTTAAACACTCCAGGAGGTCCAATGTCAAAACTCCACACATGTAGTGGGATCCAATTGGCACTGGTACGTCTTTAGATGGTTAGGGATGTTTGCGAGTTTGGCATCTACTTCTTCAAAGGTCCATATTCTTCATGAGGTGGGAGGTGACTGGAGGTGGCCAAACCTCAGGATGCCAGAGATGGGGAGAGAAAGAGAAGCAGTGGAGAGGAATTAGCGTAGCTGCTGTTCATGATATTAAGGTTATGATGTGATGTATGTTATGTGTAGGCTTTGCTAAAAAAGATATGTTTTTAATCTGCACTTAAACTGGGAGAGTGTGTCTGAACCCCGAACACTGTCAGGAAGACTATTCCAGAGTGTAGGAGCTAAATGTGAAAATGATCTACCGCCTTTAGTGGACTTTGCTATTCTAGGAAATTGCTGCTCTATCACTGGGATATACAAAGAAAGAGTTTTACTGAGCAGTAATGTACGTAGGACACGTGAAAAAGCCACTTTTCCTTTAGATGTTGCAAAATTTTAGTGAACTAGGTTCGATGTTTAGCTCAGGTAGAGTTTTGAAAACATATACTCAGATATTGTTGACTGTATAATAGCAAATGTAATTCAGTCACAGGAAACTGATGTGCACATGTAATTTAAATATATTTAAAGAGCTTATATGATTATTATTATTATCAATATTACATGAAAATTTACTAAAAAGTTACTGAAATACTCCTGTGAAAAGCCTATAGACTATTTTCAACTTGCACATATCTGTATATAAGATCTGTAAATTCTGCTGATGTGCACATGTGATTTAAATATATTCAAAGAGCTTATATGATTATTATTATTATCAATATTACATGAAAATTTACTAAAAAGTTACTGAAATACTCCTGTGAAAAGCCTATAGACTATTTTCAACTTGCACATATCTGTATATAAGATCTGTAAATTCTGCATATGTCTGACTATACATTGTGTACAAATCATTTTTTCTTATATTTTGATTTAAATATTGTTGTACCTAGAAGCTTCTGTCACCAAAACAAATTCCTTGTGTGTGTGTGTTACTGAAATACTTCAACCAACCATTTTATTCTCTCCCATTTTCCCATTATTAATGTAAACATTACTTAACATTATGTGAAAACATTAACTAATGCTCATGGCCTGTATCTATTAGGCTACACATAAACAGCTGATGTGCACATGTACAAGTGTTCCTAATAAAGCGGATATTAGGTGTATTAATATTTTGTCCTATAATTACTATTTTTATATGTACCTGAACTGGGTATGGGGGTTTGTGTGCAATTATACCATCATTATGTTCATGATCCAAAGCAGTGGTATAAAGTATTTGCGTAATACAGTAATGTTTTTGGCTACTTTCTTGTTTTTTTGTGACATGATACTGTAATTGTATTCGTTAATTAAAGACACCTTTTTAAAAGATTGCTTTACTACTTTATCTTTTTTTTTATTATTATTGAATTTGTCATGGTTTTGAGGACTAGTGCATCTTTGGGCCTGTGTTCAATACAAGCAAAATATGGTGACTTTTAAATGTTGATGGATTTAGTTTTCCAGTAAGGTATCTATACTTTTACTCAGGTAGGATTTTCAGGTACTCTTTACACTTTTAGACAATGTCTGTTGTGAAAAGCACTATAGAAATAAACTTGACTTGAGTTGACTTACTAACCGGAAGGTCGAGGGTTCAAGTAATGCCAAATCGCTAAACTCCTGCTTCTGGGGCCTCAATCAAGGCCTTGTTCTCCAGGGGCACTGTATGATGCTTTTGCGACTGACCCCAGCTTGCTAGCATCTCTGAGATATGTGAAAAAAAGAATATCACTGTCCTATAACCCACAGAATTAAAAAAGCACCTTGGACCATGCACGTGTACCTTCATCTACCATTAAAGCATTCAATACAGCTTTAAAACATCTAACAGACAAGGCAGAGCTTCACCCAGTTTATCTGCAAAAGTGAATCATAATACCTTTCGAGGAAGTTCAACCTACCACAGAAGCTGCTGATGCAATTTTACTCAGCTGCCTTCGAGTTTGCCCTGTGCACATCGATTACTGGCTGGTTTGGTTCACTGGAAGACTACAGAGGACAGTTCGAACTCCTGAGAGGATTTTTGGTTATTATCTCTCTGCCCACTCTTTACAAATTGTACACCACCAGTGTGTGAAGAAACGAGCATCCAAATCCACCATTCACATCACACACCCAGCTTACTAGCTTTTTTAATCTGCTGCCCTCTGGCTGGCACTACAGAGCACCAAACACCAGCACTTCCACATTCATTCGCAATATACAATATATATACAGTGTATATTTCCATTTCTTATATATTACATTGCATGTACTGAATCAGTTTCTATATACTGCTTAGATATGTATGATATGTAAATTGTGTATGTCACAATTAACTCTGATTCTCAATTCAACTCTGATTCCGATTTTGAAGACATGTTCTTGGACTAAAAGGTTTATGGTCTCATTAAAAGGAGGACTGTTTGTTGTCTTTTCTACCTCAAAACAATACAAATAGTTTTCTATGTATCATTCATGTAGTAATATCATGCAGTTTATAGTTTACTATCATGTAAAAAGTGTGTGATGATGCTTAAAGATCATGTCTTAGATATTGCTTGAAAGCAGAATATGTTTTGAGGCAGAGGCTGGTTATAAAACAGCAGAGGTGGAAAGTAACAAAATTACATTTACTTATTTCTTATTATCAAAAATCACATTACAACAGCCAAATTATAAGAAAATGTTTTGTTTTCACACTCTAATTTGTAAAGATGTTCCTTCAGTAAAAAACTATTAGTTTGAGATTTATATCCTCTTGTACATTTTAAATTACACTACAGTTCCCCATCACTCCACACCACACACACTGTTAAAAATGTAACTGTACTTTTACTTGTAAAAATATTTTATTACTCTTTCCACCTGATCAGAGCTTTTGCTATTGAATCTCTAAAAAAAAGATATGTATGTATGTATGTATGTATGTATGTATGTATGTATGTATGTATGTATGTATGTATGTATGTATGTATGTATATATATATATATATATGTTTTATGGGGATTAAAAGTGTCCACTGGCAGAAGAATATGTAAGAATATGTGACAGTTTTGCGCGCGTGTGTGTGTGTGTGTGTGTATTTACACCTCAGCAGGAACTACATGGCATGGCTTTTGAATGCTACTAAAAATGTCTTCACCAATGTAATGCATGCGTTATTTATCCCTTATGTGTAAAGCTTTACCTTTCTAAAAGAAAGAGAAAGAGAGAGAAAGAGAGAGAGCGAGAGAGAGAGAGAGAGAGAGAGAGAGAGAGCATCTGGAGTAGTCTTTTCCCTCCATGTTTCTGTGAATTACTTCTGCACAGGAGGGTAATATTGTCCCAGAGAGTGGAGTAAAAGATTGATCCAGCTGTGCACACAATCTGTACCACACATTCACACACACACACACACACACACACTTGGAAGGCATGCCATACATGGGCACTCACATTGCACGGTAGAGCACATACACAAAGACGCTCAGAGTGATTAAGGCCTCTAGACACACACGCAGCTATGCACACAAGCACACACACACTCTCTCTCTCTTTCACACACACACACACACACGCACATATATACTCCACATGTGGTGTGCGAAGGGGCTAGTTAAGCATGATTTATCTCCGCTTGGGGATTCCAGGATGGCTCTGGTTCAACCGATTTCCCGGAGCAAGCGGAAGCAGCTACCAGCCGTATCAGGCAGGAATTCTCATCCTTAGCCCTCCTGGGTGAGAAGCCACATGAACAAGTGAAGAACCTAAAGAAATCCACTAATCCTCTACATCCATGTCTGTTACTCATCACCCAGGTATTTTAAATAATCGCAATTTAGAACCTGGCCACCAGGAGGCGCAGCACAAACAGGAAATCACTCAAGGTTTGGCAGAACACCATGACTGGGAACTATCTGAGAAGCAAGAACTCATGTCCAATTAGTGTCACTGAACAGGAGGGCTGGCTTAAAAAAATATCCCACATTCGGGGCACAGAATCCATTCGAATGTAGTTTTATGATACACAATCTATCAATAAAAACATACAACAAAGAGCACAGTATCTGCAAAGTAAAAAAAAAAAAAACGAATTCATGTAAAACTGCTATTTAGTAGTTATTACTACTTATTAGAGCTTTATTAATGGTTGCAATATGTACCGAATTGTCTGATATTATGTGCTAGAAAACTTTACACCATTGCAATATTTCTATAATATATATATATATATATATATATATATACACACACATACCATGACCATCATTCATAATTTAATTAAGCGCACAAACATAATGCACTGAAAACATTTATTTTTAATGATTTTTAATGGTATTTGTAGTGAAAAATATTAGAATTTCTGTTAAAAATTTAACATTTTTTAAAGCTTGTATACAGAAATATAGGATGTGTTGTTGTTACTTTTATCCCCAATAACCAGAGGCTCAAATCTTCTGTTCAACATTAGCTTTTGGAATAGACCTCTACCTTAGAACAGGCCACATTTCTCTCTCTCGTTCTCTCTCTTTTGCATTTAATAAAGTCCTCTTAATACATCCAATCGTTTCCACACACTTTCTTCATTTTACAGTCTCAGAGGAAATATTCACTTTCCTGTGTGGCTACCTGGCCAACTGACCATGCGGAATAAATCTCTATTACTGATATATCTCCAGCTGAGATTGGAGCATCGATATGTGCAACGAGAGCACAAATCAAACTACACTAAAGCCTTGGATACTCCATGTTTTCATTTTTTTCCTAATACCCAGCTGACCGTTTGAGATATTTTCGAAGACACATTGAGAGGGGAAAAAAAACATGGTGTTGAGCTTTTCAGCAGATGGATCCGTATTGTAAGAAAACAGTTGGAAACGGAACCTCATTTTGTAATATTGTCTTCAAACAGGCAAGACTGCCAGCTTTGCTAAGGCCCCGGACATTTTTCCTTAACCGGTGTACATATAAATATATTATAAAAATTTATGGTTGTGGTTTAATGTCGCTTTTGGGATCGAAGTCAACTTCAGACTACACACAGCTGCGTGTACAGACACAGGCGAGCCACAGCGCAGGCAGGTAAACCGAGCATGCACAAAGACACACACCTTTACAAGACATCGCCCCTTACTAGGTGCTGACAGGACCACACATCTGGTCTCGTACAAAACGGCTGGAATGCTATAAACATTTATTTCAGCGGCGACCTACACGGTTCCATTTCAAACAGTCCCGGGGAAACATGCTCGTCTACCTGAGCACAATAATAAACAGAGAAAGGCTGGATTCACACAAGGAAAAACATACAAATATTTCTGGGGGGCCTTCATTACGGTGTGTCGACGAATACGTCGAGATGCACATGTTTTCTGAATTCCGGTTATAAATTCGCGGAATTGGATTAGGAATTACCACAGAGTTAATGCGTTATGCACGAGTACGAGCGGCAAATTAAAACAATATTTGAAAAAATTGCACTGCTTATTGCAAATTGGTGCATAATCTCTGAACGTTAGAATTCCTAAAACCTATAAATCTACAATAAATAAATAATTAAGTGAGTAAATAAATAAATGAATGAATGAATGAATAAATAAATAAATAAATAAATGTCACATAGTTTTTATTTAAAAATCTTATATAGTCAGGAGAGTACAGAGAAATCTGTATTTTGCTTTTTATTAAAATATCAATTTACAGGATCTGTTAATTTATTCTTTTATTTTTTATGGGTTACCAATTCTCATATTCTTACTCTCACATTTAATTTCCACTTTTCTTCAGATTTTTTTATTTTTTAACCACATCTCGTAATTCACTCGTTTTTTTAATGCATTCTGACTTTTTCATACACGATATTCATGTTAAAATCCCAGTTTTACTGTCTACAGTGTGCCTGTTAATCTCACATGATCTGCATACATAAAAAGGACAAATTCCATAAATTGTATTTACAGTGTGTATAAATTCTAACATTGTTTTTAAATGAACGAAAGAGCGATTCGTTTTTTAAGTGTTTAAGTTGACATTTCCTCCAATTTGAGTTCTAAGGATACATTTATTAAATGTGGATAAAACTCTTTGTCATTAATTGTTGAAGAATTGTTCATTATTTGCCTTCACAAAATCAACGATCATCAATCTTTTTTCTTTTTTTAAATACATACAGTTTATGGTGGACAAATCTGAAGTTCAAGTTTCATGTAGAACATCATCTTGTAAGACCGAATATAAAACATTTCAATACATTACAGTTTCTATTGTGATGTATCATAATGTTATGTTTGTCTATTACACCTCTTGACATTCAGCCATTGTAGTGTAATAAGGAAATCTGAAATGAGTTTACTGTTCTGCTTATGATGTCCTGGTCTAGACAGGAAATATGCTCTGATGTGTCCAAATGTTAGACATCTTTCAAAAACAGATTTAAAACTTTTTTGTTGTTGTTGATTTTGATTAAACCCATATGCTGTGCACTTCAACCTCCATCGTTCATCTCTTCACATAATGCTTTTTTAATATGTCTATTTTGTGACGTGTCTATATAAAGCGAGGCAGTCGGTTGTTTTTAAAAATCATAAAAATGACTAAATATTTGACTAATGTCTATTTAAAAAATCATCATACGTGCTATTTGCCATTAAATTGTATGCTCTTTGGATATTCGGACGAGAAGAGTGGCGACACACAGTAAATAGCACAATGTTGCGTTGGAAGCTTATCATAACATGAAGAGAAATGCAATTTACGACTTGGTGGATTTCATGTACGTTCAGGGATTTGTAGTTATGGATTCACAACTACTCTATTTAGTATTTCTAGATGTAAAAAACATTTGATAACAAAAATGTCCCAAGCATTGACATAAAACAAACTAGCAGAAAGCAATAACTATCAAGAACAAGTAAAAAAAAAATCGATGCCCTGAAGTTTTCTGCTCAACCTTGTAATTAAATAAGAGATAATTGTTAGGTTGAAAGTGTAAAATGAAGCATTGAATCAAGACATGAGTCAGTCTGGGCCTTGCCTTCATTAGCCTACTAAACGCAAGTGTGGGATTTTTGTCTATGTGTGTGCGTTTGTGTATGTGTGTGTGCTGGAAGTGTGTGTCTGTATGTGTCTGTGTGTGGTGAGTGGTCCCACCCATGTTTGTTCTGCCAGCAGTCTGCTCTTGCTGCGAAGTCAGACCTCACACAGCGCTCAGCTCCTCAGAGCCTCCACACTCACTCTGAGATCAGCATCCGCCGAACACTGCCTTTGTGTGTTAACCCTCATGTTCTGCTCACTAGTTAGCAATAGATCTCCCATTTGCGCAAGCTTGCACCTTGTGTGTCACATTCGAGTAGATCACGGCCTCAAGATCTTCTTGGAGGTGGATTTCTGAAATATGTAGAAACGTGGTAAATTCCTATTTTGTATAGAATTTTTTAAGAAATAAAATTGCCATGTTTCTGATTTAGTGGCCTGGGATTAGCTTGTGTTGTTCATGTTGTGTTAATGATGATGAATTGAAAGGCAAACAATTGTGGTCAAAAATCTATTACTTTTATACAAAGTCTTCTTTCAACACATCCTGTGGGAAAAGTTGAAGTACGGATTTAAAATCTTCACTCAAATCAAAACAATAAATGTGTTAATTCCTATTTGAAAAATGGAATATGTGAATGTTAGCATGCTAATATGTTGTTTGATAGAAATTAGCTCAATGCTTGTAGCTAGCTGTCACAATACAAAGTAATTTGATAAACTCTAAAAAAAACAGCAGATTAGATTCTTAGAGAGATTATTAGATTTGAGGTCATGCTAGAAAACAAATGGAGATTATTCTTTGGAAATGCAAAGTAAACGTCAAAAGGTGAAAGAAAATCAAAGTAGACCACACATTTATTACATCAACAAAGTAATGATGGTTGTCTTTATAGCTGTCTCTTCTTGTGGTTTTAATGACAGAAAGCACGACATGCCCTTTGGTCTATTTACGGAGATGTAATACCAACACTTTGTCCTTCAATACGATCGCTTCAATGCTGTAATTATGGCAAAATAGCGCATTATTACGGACGTCCTCGGTGCTTTATGCCTCCTTTCATCTTTGAGGACTTTGGGCAAGAAGAGAAATTAATGAAACACCACATCATGTTTCTTCTTGCTCATTTATTTTCTTGTCTTTTTGCCAACCAGAAGTGCTGTACAAACACAATCGAAGGCTATTTCTACTGTTAGGAATCCAGACGGTGGCTGATGTTTCCTCCTGAATCACTCTCCAAGTATTTTACACGCATTCAATTTGAAAGCCAGACTGACTCTATTCTGGTTGTTCTGATATACAATAAGATTGGAATCCACACACACACACTCTCACACACACACACACACACACACACACACACACACACACACACACACACACCAAACACTGATTCTGAAGCCATACAAGTAAACCATGAGTGAGATTTGGCACAGACTCTGTGAGCTATTCCTTTCGTTGTCGACCAGGGATAAATCAAATCTTTATAAATCTGTTTAAGGATTTTTATATTTCCCCTTTTGGCCCGAAGCCTGGATTTCGGTCACTGTACTAGGTAGACCTGGGCCAGCTGGACAGCACTAGCAGGACCTCAGGGACAGACACACGGCATAAGTCCTATCATTACAAATAAAGTCTTTAAACGTTGAGAGAAAAAATATATATTATTTTAAATGAAAATCCCTTAACCATAAACAAGTTCTTGTAGGCCTACAGTAGAGCTAGCACACATCCACATCCACATCCAGAAAAATCCCAGAAAATTAATGAGTGTGGTTGTGATGGGTGCCCAAGGACAGACTCCCCACAGAGAGAGACAGGGTGAGAGTGAGACAGACAGAAAGACAACACAGGGTTTTTTTTTGTATCAGTGAGGGGTCTGTGTGTGGTTAGAAGACCTCACAGTCAGATGGGTTTGGGGCAAACAGTCTGTGCAGACACACACAAAGATCACAAGCACCAACAAGTGTGTGTATGTGTGTGTGTGTGTATGTGTGTGTGTGTATATGTGTGTGTGTGGGGGGGCATGCATGTAACCCTTTTTTCTGCTCTCCTGTGGCGTCTCCTCCAGAATTCTCCAAAACACACTTTCGTCTCGGCAGTAAAACGTACAAACTTCCACACCTGTACACCGCGCTGTGTGTACGGATGTTCTTACCGAATTAAACAGAGTCCAGTATTTATGCTTAAATGCGAATGTGTGCCGGGAATTATCGCACGGCAAGCACCCCGAGAAGCTGGAATGAGTGCAACTTTCGTGTTTAGGCGTTATAATAATAATAAAAAAAGAAAAAAAAAGAAAGAAAAAAAACCGCAACATAACTCCCATTTTCCACTCCCACGGCCATGTTTGGACAGATTTGTACTCAAACACCAAATACTACCTCCAGGCCTTTCTCCCTTCTCTTTCTCTCACACACTCCTTTTCTTTTTCTCGGTTTTGCTTGCTTTACCATCACGACTGTTTCATTATCCAATTTCTGGCCCAAGTTGCCCACTTGAATCTCTGCCACCCTGCAAGGTATAGCAATCATTAACCAAAATGAGAGACGAGGCAAGCTAGGCCGAGCGTGTAAAGCAGCCAGAGGCTTGTGTTTCAGTACGTACAATAAGCTCTGGGCGTCCACATCTCCAGCCTGAGGGCCGGAGGTCTGCTTGTCCGCCTTTACAAGGCCACGAGCGGATTTTATGAAGTGTCACCGTGCAAAGCCCTTGTTTAAAAGCTACAGGGGGGTAAATGGGAATTCTCAGAGCAGTTATCACAAATTAGAAAGCTCAAGGGGGCACATATGCTTTCTGCCCCCAATATCAATGCTGATGAAGCGTGTAAAGCACCATTTTTTACTTGTCTCTCAAGTCATTCTGGAGTTAAATAGCATCACAATGAAAAATTGCACAGCAGAAAAAATATGGTTTGTGAGAAAATGTTGGGGAAAAAGACCTTTTTTTTTAGGTTTGTAAGATACGCAAGCAGCATTCATTTTAGAAATGATGAGAGGGTTACTCACATTTAGGCCTCACAAGTTTTCTGCCAGGCATCTGTTCTGATGTGTGTTGCAAATCAAATGCGAGAAAAACTGGCATGCGTTATGACAGAAACGAGTACAGCAATCTGTCTTTGTTTTGCATCCTAAATGGAGCAGAGGAAGGCAGAAAAACGAATAATATTATGCACGTTATGCACTATTTAAGTATTTGTGTGATCTAGCTTGATGGAGCAACAAAATACCGCAACATAGGAATGACGGCACCTGAAACCGGAGAACTTTACACCACAATGATTGGCAATAAGTTACATTTCACTTACTTCTAATGAAAAAAAATCACTCTCAATTTAGATCTTCATGCAGTGAACTTTGGGAGTCCAGGAACCACTTTGATTACTTTGCTAAATAGATACAGTGCTGGTGAATGATACAGAACATCGCAATTTATGTACATGACCATTCATCGACCTCATCTGGATATCGTAGAATTGCAGTATGATGATGTTTATATGACTATAAACCCAATACTCTAGAGTTTTTTGTTATAATGTAGTTCCAGACAATACAGTGGTTCAAGACATATGCATTTACAGATATTTAAAAAATAACCTAATATACAGAAAATGCACTTTGTTACCTTTCCTTCATTTCATTCATCTTCAGTTTCTCTCCTTGGTTATTTTTTTAGTGATTTATGATTCCAGTTTATTGAAAATCAGTAAGTGGCATTAATTGACACCAATAGTCATATATGGCTACCAGACTGTTTCCTCCATACAGTAACATAAATGATTTCATTCCTGCTCAGTAGTCTTGTAGCAGAACAGTTTACTTCTTCATCCTCGTTGGAGTCAAAACTAATTTTCTCAGAGCTAATTACTAGTAACAAAGTCCCATCCACCTTAACTATAGAAGTTTGGGCTGTTTATCAATGTGGTTAGGTGGTTTAGATGGTATATTTGTCATGGATGGACCAGGCGTCAGAAATCGGGAGTAAAATATAATTTTCTTTATTGTTTAAACATACACACACAAGAGTTCGAAGCACAGGGAACCAGAGAGGTGGGGAGTCCAGGTGATCTATGGTCGTAACTGGTCGATCGGTATGAGAGAAGGAGAATAGGGACCTTATAAAGGGGACAGGTAAATAGAGGACAGGTGATTAGGTGATTAGTAGGAGGAGGACATGTGTAGGTGATTTGTAGGAGGAAGAGGCTGAATGAGAGTGTGAGCATTAGAGGGAGGCGTGACTGGTAGCTCCCTGAAAATATTATTTTTTATATATATTTATTTCTGTTAATTAGATTATAATATCATATTCCAAGCAAAGAAATCAATCTCATACACACAGACACACACACACACACACACACACACACACACACACACACACACACACACACACACACACACACACATACACACACACACACACACACACATGCACACACACACTACTCTTGAGGAAGATGTAAAATCAAGTAATCATGTAGAGTGTGGTTTCCTGGGGTGCAATCAGCGTTTCATTTCATCCCAAAGATGTTCAATAGGGTTGAGGTCAAAACTATAAAGCTGGCAAATCAAGATCTTCCACCCCAACCCATGTAAGCCATATCTTCATGTTGCTGGCTTTGTGATAAAGAACCACGTATAGCTGGAAAAGTCATATTTACATAAACCATACATTGTGAATACATTATAGATTTGTCCATGTTGAAAACTGTTAATTAAAATCTAAGTAGAAACTGGTAACAGTGACACCATGTAGTGTGAATTAGTGAGCAATTAGATCATTCCTCTTAAAAAAAAACGTTTTACATTCCACATTGCAGCTGGCAGATCATAAACCCTGTTGTATAAGACACACACTATGAGACACACACTACTCTATTTCTCTCTCTCTCTCTCTCTCTCTCTCTCTCTCTCTCTCTCTCTCTCTTAGATTCTCACATACGCACAGTTTTTTTTTCTTTTTTTCTGCTCTTATGGCCAAGTGAATGTCGATGGGCTATAAAAATAAATTTCTAATTGCTTGATTCATAAAACTAGGTCATAAATACTTTCCCATCCACACAGAAGACAGTTATATAGCACGGTTAGCCCTGAAGCGCTTCTCCGTCATAACATGATGACACTGAGCAACTTTTCCACTACCTGCTTTTGCTATTTAGGATGATTACAAATGGAGCAGTTGTGTGGTCGTGACTTACGCCTCTTTATCGCTTGCTAATGGCACTGCGAATGTGTTTTCTTGCACATTCTCTGTCAATGAGATGTCACTGGGGGAGACCTGTGTTAATGAAAACCATGTGCTAAAAACTTCCTTTTCGTTTCTCCTCCATGTTGGGTGGAAACGTATCATAATTTTTTCCTTTGTCATCGTTCAAATATTTTAACTCTTGTGTAAACAATTTTACAATCGCTAATCTTGCACTCATTTCACTATGTTCTCCCATTTTCCCACACTTTATAATGAATCTTGCATCCAACCTGTGAAATAAAGAACATAACAGTAGATAGATACAACTGAACATATCGAACGTATATTTAACAGATATACGGTATAGCTACATTTTACCTTCGAATTTAGTCATTTAAAGATTTCATGATGTTATTTTATATATCTATTTTTTTGCATTAATGCATTAATCCATTAGCATCTTGTGTTTTTAACACTCTTTTCTGTCACTTTTTAAAAAATTTTAATTTTCTAGTTTTGTGTCCCACAACATTCACTTAACACTGTTACCTGAGCATGTTTATCCCTATACTTAGCAGGAGGTTTTACTATTTAAATTTCTTGTTTTGGGAAAAGAAAAACATACTTTTCTGTTAAGAAATTTTTGGATTTGAAAAAGATTAGTCATTAAGTCATTATAATGACTTTAATGATTTTGTTGCTTCTAAACGGATGCGACTTAAGTTCTATTTTTGTGTTTGATAATTCTGTACAAACATCATGACCCTGTTACCCTGATGATGTATCTATCTATCTATCTATCTATCTATCTATCTATCTATCTATCTATCTATCTATCTATCTATCTATCTATCTGTCTGTCCGTCCGTCCGTCCGTCCGTCTGTCCGTCCCCTAGGAAAACTAGAATTGCTTGGGAAAAACGAAAAGAAATGCACAGGAACCCCGGGGTAATTTTATGAGGTTAATACTGCTGCTGTGGCTACAGTGAAAGGAGACTTGTTGAATTGTGTTCATGGAGTTTCTTGCTTTATTAATGGCATTCATTCTCACTGCATGAGATACCTGTCTGTAATGCAGCGTTCTGTTATGCAGTGTTTCTGTATATTATTGATGTTTTATATGGGCATGGCATTATAGTGGTATAAAGTGGTGGGTTGGTTCAGGTAGGACACTACTTTTTCTTATATTTCATGTTGCAATTCTTTTTGTTTTATATTTTCATTGGAGAAATAGTCATAAACAGTTTTAAAAGTATGAAAAAGACAATCAGTGAGTCTGTGTAGAATTGATTTCATCCACTGTAGCATGTTAATAAGTTTGATGTGCTAGTGAAATTCGAATTAGACAGTATTTCTGGCATTGAGAACGTAGCTGATGTCTGTGGAGCAGAATAAGTGCCAGATATCATTTTCCATTTTCAGATAAAGTAAAAAAAAAGAGTGTTTTGAGACATAGGAGGGCGTGTAGTCCTGCAGAGTTCAGTGTGTTTATCCATGTCACAGTCTATCAGCGGCTGACCATGAATAAGGAAGGGGAGGGGGACGGGGTGGCTGTTTTTGTTTCCGTGGCCCCCACTTTTCTGTCTCTTTTTCTATTTCCCTCATACACACACTCACACACACACACACACACACACACACACACACACACACACACACACACAAACAAACCACACCAAGCATGTTGTGCTTACGGCGGTCAGAGGCCTCCCTGTGGGTGGTCTGGCCCCGGCGCATGTTTATGATCTAAACCGACCTAATCCGGGTGGCTTGTTTAAGGGAATTGAGAATGATTTATAAGAGCTGCTTGGGCCAAAGGCGCAGGAAATCAGGAGGAAATCGAGCCCTGTGGTAGCTGTGCGACTTCTGCGGCTTGATCCGTCAGTCTCACTTTTCCGCTCACCTTCACAAACGCTGCACTGGCTCCCTTTCAAACCCAAGGTTTGAGCGAATTTGTTACGGCTGCACTACGCATTTGCATAGTTATAATCATATTTTAGACTACATTGGAGCAATGGGAGATGTTGGGATGTCGAGAAAAAAAGATGACATGTAACTTGCAGGTTCAGATTTGGGTTCTAGTGGAGGGAGTGGAAATGTAAACACTGTCAATGAGCCACTGTCTGGCCCCTGAGCAAGTTTCCCTTGTCTAGAGATTTCTTTGTATAAAAAGCACCTGCCATCACATACATTGTAAAATGTAAATATAAGATCATCTTTCACACACATTCTGTTCTTCCAAATACATTTAAAAACACAGATGTGTGTGTGTGTGTGTGTGTGTGATACGTGTATGTGCACAGCAAGTCTCACCTCATGCTCTTCTTTCAGAGACATTCGTATGAATTTGAGATCACTGTATGAATTAGGGACTACTTCAGATACCAGGGTGGCATATGAAATGCATTTCTTTCGTACTGCTGCATGTCATCATTAAGAGAATCAACAAGAACTTGTGTTTTTCATTCCTCCTGAGCCCTGCAGAGCATGCTGTGGTCACAGGGACAGTGTTCTTAAAGAGCAGCTAATCAGTGCAGAAGTGCCAGTGGCATGCGCTGACTTTTATGATGCCCTGCTTCGAATCACAATCCACCTTTAAACAGCCCAAAAGAAATGATGCCACCAATACGCAGCTGACAGCTTGTAAATAAAGACGGATTGGAGGAATTGTGTGGCTGCAAAAGTGATGGTTGCCAGAACCTCGGGGCCTCGCACAAGTCTAATAACAAGCAGGGGGTCGATTTTTATTGAACGCAGCTTTTCATTGGTCTTTTTTCCCAGTCCTTCTTATTCATCTGCTCGTTGGCGATGGCTTGTGCTTTTTGTCCATTTTCAGTTTTGTTATCACAGGGTTTGTAATTAGATATTTATAAACTGCTATTATGTATATATACTAATGTTAAGTATTATAACCAGTGTGTAGGTAGTGAGACTATATAAACATGATTAATTGTGTATACCACAAAACATTCGCATTACAGGGTCTGCCTTTTCACAAAGTACTGTAGTAAAATATTGAACTAACAGTGACATTATGAACAGCAATTAATAGTGAGGGTTTCTGTAAGGAGACACTTATTTAATATTTTTGGAGGGAGTCTCCAGTATCAGGGCTTCATAACAGTTATATACACACACACACACACACACACACACACACACACACACACACACACACACACACACACACACAGTGTGTGTGTGTGTGTGTGTGTGTGTGTGTGTGTGTGTGTGTGTGTGTGTGTGTTTAGAATAGAGAGTTTTTGTGGTTTTTCTGTGACTGTATAAATAACTATAGCTGTTTTTCCCCCCCGAATAAATAGGAACCTTCACAATGTCCACAACGTTAAACATATATATAAACATATACAATGTATAGTTATTATAGTAATCTATTTGTTTAGCTTTTTATTTAGCAAATATTTTTGGTCTAGATAATCTTTATATTACTACTACTGCTACTACTACTATTACTTCAACTACTACTACTTCTACTACTACTATTACTTCAACTAATACTACTATTACTTCAACTACTACTACTACTGCTACTACTTCTATTACTTCAACTAATACTAATACTACTATTACTTCGACTACTACTATTATTACCTCAACTACTACTACTACTACTACTACTCCTATTACTTCAACTAATACTACTTCTACTACTACTACTACTACTGCTCCTACTACTATTACTTCAACTAGTACTACTACTACTACTTCTACTACTACCACTATTACTTAATCTACTACTACTACTACTACTACTATTACTTCAACTACTACTACTATTACTTCAACTACTACTACTACTACTACTACTACTACTACTACTACTACTGCTGCTAATACTACTATAACTTCAACTAGTACTACTACTACTACTACTACTACTACTTCTACTACTGCTATTACTTAATCTACTACTACGACTACTACTACTACTATTACTTCAACTACTACTACTTCTACTATTACTACTACTACTTCAACTACTACTACTACTACTACTACTACTACTACTAGTACCAATAAAAATAACCACATAAAAACTGGTCTACAGAAATATAGAAATGAAACATCTCCATATGCTTCTGCCATCAAACATTAGCCAACATCGGTCACAGATAACCACAGGTTTTAATGTTCATGTCAGACTCCCACCATGCACTGTTAGAGCTTTAACACGAGCCAAAGCTGTCTATATACCTGAACACCCAGGATTTATTTCCTCACGATATTACCTGAGGCAGCTAACCTGCTCATTGTTTCCAGTTTTCCCCTTACTCGATTGTGCTTGGTCCAGTGCCATACAGCTTATTCAGCTGCAGCTTTAACTGAAGTCATATGTAGCTTTCATCACATTTCTATTGTAGGCCTATTTCTATTTCTATTATGAACAATGTAATAATGTTTCTGATAGAGGAGCAACACGGCCATAACCCAGGAGAGTGGCAGGGAAATGATTATAAGTATTATATATATTATATATGACATATAAAGGGGTTATAGTAGTGCTGTAAATCATAAATGTGGGGGGCCAGGGTAGTTAGGTTCTACATGTTATGTTTATTATTTAACATTATATTATATGACATTATTGTGTAATGCTAGTCTGCCTTTACAGGGAATTAACATAAAATTCTAAAGTTACAGTTCTTACATAAAAAGCTGTAAATTTAAACATTTGCTATAACCTACAGTATATAAGTCCGGTTTGCTCAGCTATAGATATCATCATGTATATTTTTAGTACAGACCACTACATTACACTGTTTATTGTTTTTGGCTTGTAAACGTCTACTCTGTTTGTAAGGACATACACCCAGTAGGCCACCGCACACGCATCCTTAAACCCCTAGTGTGAAGTTTAATCTGATGCACGTCCTCGACATCATTTAACATCATTACCTTTAATGGTGAAATGAAAAGCAAGTTTGTGCATTAAGTTGGGTATAGCATGTAAATGATCGTGCTGCTTGTTTTTTCCTCTCTGTTTGCTTATGATTATTAAACGTGATTCCGCTGGCAAACTGTCTTTCAGGCTTCACGTGGCGTGTGTTCGGTAAACTGTGCTCGCGACATCATCGGCGCAGGAGTTCCCGGGTGGTCAAAAAAAAACGATTTGTCTATTCGCACTGTTTTGTCTGAACCTGATTGAGGGACGAAAGTAAATGTTGCATAACAGTAAATGTTTTCGCCTCCATACTTCTAGAACGCTGAAGCTGTTTTAGTTCATTACGACGCAAAATCAGCAGACAATTTCCTCTCGTCTGTGTGCCACTGTCTCGACGTCTCCATAATTAACTGTTTCCTGTGTGTCACAAAGCATGCTGTTCCTGCACCCTTAAAATACACATGCACAAATTCTTTATATTTTTACATTTCATTTTTATTGACATTGTTCAGCTTTAAATAAAAAGAATATATATTATGTTAAAATAAAATGAAGATCTTGGGCTATGGCATTTTTTCTCATTTTTCCCATGTCTCATATATTTGCCAAATTAATGGTCATCATGCTCCAACTTTGGCCCATGAGTCTTAGTTCGGGCATCTCTGGTTCAAAGGAAGGCATGTCAAGGTGACCAAATTAACCTTCACAAAGGCTGCTTTTCAGAAAACGTGTTGTGCGTTTTTTAGAAAAAACGCCAAAAGCGTGTGCTTGCGCAGCATATTGGACAGAACATTTAAACGCTTTTCAGGCCTTTTATAATCTCTATTCACTACCTTTTGACTTAATCTTTCAGTGTGGCTTAACGTCGAATTTTACAAAGGGGGTGCTGCAGCCTGCCCTGTTATTCCAGGGTTCCCTCTGCAGGCAGCGACCAACGAAGCTCATCTCCCGTCCAGAGAAAACAAAGCCAAGCCACATTCCCAGAGTTCAATTTGCTGTTACATTGGAGGGCTGTGGATTGGGGTTTGAGCCATGTCTGTTGACTGAAGGAGAGGCTGTGTGAAGGGTGATGTGTGCAGCAGTGGAAGGGTTTCTTCTGCAGTACCTTCTATTTGCAATAAACTGGAGGACAGGGAGCAGTTTCTTTTCTGGGACACACACACACAAAAAAGAAACTGAAATGTTATATCTATCTATTAAATTTAGAAAACTTTTCTTAGGTACCTGTTTATGTTCTTAAAGGTGTTAAAAATGAGCTGTCATCATCATCACCTACTTTTTTTTTGCTCCTTACTATAATGAACTACAGCATTTACAGCAACAAATATAATTGAAATAAAACATTACTACAACCAACAATCAAATAAATTGAAACTAATGCTGAAAAGGTTTGATGTGAATAAATTATGACAATTATAATTATTGTACCTAAGAACAATAATTGTTGTTATTTCATTTTCCAAACTGTGATATTGTAACATAAAGTTTGACAAGGACTAAATTTTAATGGACAAACGACTGGGACGTCAGAGCATCTCCAAAACTGCAGTTCTTGTGGGGTGTTTGCAGTCTGCAGTGGTCACTTTCTATCAAAGTTTCTCCAGGGAAGGAACAGCGGTGAACCGGCGACAGGGTCATGGGCAGCCAAAGCTCATTGATGCACGTGGGGAGCGAAGGCTGGCACGTGTGGTCCGATCCAACAGCTCAAATCTCAGAAGAAATTCATGCTGTTAATGTTAGATGGGTCAGGACTTTTTTTGTCAGCAAAAGGCGACCACTTAATGCTATGCCTGATCAGTGTATATAGATGATAATTAATAAAAAACCTTTACAATAGATATATTTTAATATATCAGCAATTAAGTTTCTAATTTGTTACAATTTACTGATTTATTTGACATTTCTACTGAATTACAGCATAACAGTGGTTTTAATAGTAACTCTAAGAAGAACAGGAACTGTTTACATGTAGGAACGAAAGTTTCTGGTTTAAGTTTCCAGTAGGACGGTTTCAAAATAACGGCACGGGTGTCATCATGTTAGCCACTTGGCTAGCTAATCAGATTTCATAAAGCTGTACGTTATTGTAGATCCTTTTAACATCTGCGGAATATTTTGGAAAAAAAAATATTTTTAAATTACATTTTCTGCATTTGGTGTGGAGTTGTCTCATTCCTGCGGGAGATTTCTGGGAGCTGGTGCTAAATGCTAACGGCGCTGTAACTTGCATGCGTTAGTGCTGAACAGGTAGGTTAGCCGGCTAGCTGTACCCGGCTGTTATATATATATTCTTTTTTATTTTTGATAAATAAATGTAAAATAAATGACTTAATTGGAGCAAATGTGTTGATTGATTGCGGAAAACTGAATCTTTGTGCTGCGTGTTTTAGAGAGTTTTCGCAGCCCCGGTGTTTTTACTGTATTTCTATCACATGATGATGCAATAGAAGTGTTGAGTGTTTTGACATCATGTCTTACACATTCATTAAGCAGTAACACGTTACACCACATTCAGGTTTTCCATTTTTTTTTTTACTCATTTCAACATTTCATGGTGAGAAGTTTTTGTTTTGATCCTCAAAATGTGGGTAAACTGACCAGGTTCCATTAAAATGACTTGAATTTATGAATGACCGCAGTAATTGTGGATGTTCTTTAACCTGGTAGGGACTGAAGATGGAGCTGCAGGCGGTGCTGATGGCCGCTGGTGGTGGGTCGCGCATGATGGACCTCACCTACAACACCCCAAAGCCTTTACTACCTGTGGGCAACAAGCCACTCATCTGGTATCCTCTCAACCTGCTGGAGAGAGCCGGCTTTGAAGGTAAAAACCGACCAAACCATCACTCTGCATCTCCACTGCCTGATCATCAGTTATTGACTTGCTATTTTCATCCAGACACTAATTACAATTCACACCTATACTTATTTTCTTGCTGTCAGACCTAATCATAATCATAACCCTAACCCTACTTACATATTGTAGTGTTCTAACTACTCTACATTCAAGTACTCTTGATATGATATGTATAACATACACATATTTACATTTACATATCTATTTAGATGCTGAGTTTCCATGCAGGGAGCAAAAGCAAGTGTAAGATAAACATATAAAAGCAACTGTAAGTCAAGTCAAGAGGCTTTTATTGTCGTTTCTACTATACACAGTATGTTTATACCAACGTTCCTCCGAGCGTTCCTCCGAAACCCTGGTGCTACACTAAACAACAACAGTAAGATCATCAAACTAATTTAAATATTAGTAAAAGATAACACACCAGCAAGTCCACCTCTAAGAAAATCTAAATGAAGACTTTAAAGTGGCCTAGTCAAAGTCCTGACCTGAATCCTATTGAGATGCTGTGGCATGACCTTAAAAAAGCTGTTCATGTTTGAAAACCCTCTAAAGTGGCTGAATTATAAAAATTCTGCATAGATGAGTAACCAAATTTCTCCACAGCACTGTAACAGACTCATTGCAAGTTATCGCAAACGCTTGATTGCAGTTGTTGCTGCTAAGGGTGCCCTAACCAGTTATTAGGTTTAGGGGGCAAACACTTTTTCACACAGGGCCATGTAGTTTTGAATTTAGTTTTCCCTCAATAATAAAAACCTTCATTTAAAAACTGCATGTTGTGTTTACTTGTGTATCTTTATTAGGTACATCTGTCCAACTGCTCGTTAATGCACATTTCTAATCAGCCAATCACATGGCAGTAACTTAATGCATTTAGGCATGTAGACATGGTCAAGACGATCTGCTGCAGTTCAAACTGAGCATCAGAATGGGGAAGAAAGTTGATTTAAGTGATTTTGAACGGGGCATTGTTGTTGGTGCCAGACGGGCTGGTCTAAGTATTTCAGAAACTGCTGATCTACTGGGATTTTCACGCACAACCATCTCTAGGGTTTACAGAGAATGGTCCGAAAAAGAGAAAATATCCAGTGAGCGGCAGTTCTGTGGGCACAAATGCCTTGTTGATGCCAGAGGTCAGAGGAGAATGGCCAGACTGGTTCGAGCTGATAGAAAGGCAACGGTAACTCAAATAACCAGTCGTTACAACCGAGGTATGCAGAAGAGCATCCCTGAATGCACAACACGTCGAACCTTGAGGTGGATGGGCTACAGCAGCAGAAGACCAATTAAGCATCGTGTCAACGCCACAGCGTACCTGAGTATTGTTGCTGACCATGTCCATCCCTTTATGACCACAGTGTACCCATCTTCTGATGGCTACTTCCAGCAGGATAACACGTAATGTCATAAAGCACGAATCATCTCAGACTGGTTTCTTGAACATGACAATGAGTTCACTGTACTCAAATGGCCTCAACAGTCACCAGATCTCAATCCAATAGCGCACCTTTGCGATGTGGTGGAACGGGAGATTCGCATCATAGATGTGCAGCCGACAAATCTGCAGCAACTGCGTGATGCTATCATGTCAATATGGACCAAAATCTCTGAGGAATGTTTCCAGTACCTTGTTGAATGTATGCCACGAAGGATTAAGGCAGTTCTGAAGGCAAAAGGGGGTCCAACCCAGTACTAGTAAGGTGTACCTAATTAAGTGGCCTGTGTGTGTGTGTATGTATATATACATAATCGATTGAATATTAAATCTTGATTAATTGCATTATTGTCACGAGACTTATGATTAATCTCAAAATAATCATATTTTGTTTCTTTTCTAATTGTATATTATATTAATGAATTGAATTGAATACTCTTATCAACATGGGCATGGATGTTTAATGGAAATTTATGTTTATTATTAGTGAAGCCAGACTCAACATGGAGCATGAAAACTAAATATTCTTGTAAATGTTTTATTTACGGTGTTTCAAATTGCGTAAATCATCAGGACACTTAACCTGAATTTTTCCTATGTTTCCACACGGAGGGTTTTAATCGCCGGATGCGTGCATCATGGTGGGATTTTGGTGATTGATTTGAGACTTGGCGGATCAGTAAAACAAATGTTTGTTGAATAAAAATGACTTTTGGGTCGAGTTGAAGGTTTTAATTTTGCCTCTTTTCTATTTATTTTGTTGTATTTTGAATAGAATTGGTCAAACAGAAATGCACACTATTCATCGCGTGTTTATACAATTAAAGCGCCAACGCGTTATTAACTATTTTAGACATAAGTGTTGAGACACCTCATTTTTTTTTTTTCTTCCCAAAACTGCTACCGCAAAGTTTGAGGATGTATTCAAATAAAATTTCCCTTCACTTGAACTATGAGACCCAAACCTCTTCCAGCAAGGCAAAGCGAGCTTCATGCTTTACATGGGTTGGAGTGACCAGCCATAGAGCTCTGACCTCAAGCCTATTGAACACCTTTAAGATGAATTAGAACACTTACTGCACCCAAGGCCTCCGCACCTCTCCTACATCAGTACCTGACTTTACTAACTCTCTTGAGGCTGAATGAGCACAAATATTCCCAAACGCACTCCAAATTTTAGTGGAAATTCTTCCCAGAAGAGGAACTTGATGAGGTTCTCTTGCTATGTATAGTCAGTACAGATTGTCCCAGAGTTACTATGGCGATAGCAAATAAAAAAATATTTGTAAAAATAAAATTTAGTGCAACAGCGTACAATACGTCGGACATGCCACTGGAATGAGCGTATCACTCGCCCTGTGAGATCCACCTCTCTTGCTAGCAGCAATTTTAGTGAAAAAAAAGCCTTCTAAGCGCCCAAGTATGTCTCCTGCTTGTAGTGGAAAAAAGAAGAGGAAAGCCTAAAAAATGATAAATCAGCATAAAGCAGGAAAGACTGTCAGAGTCATCGCACCATTGAGACAGTTCGATTTTGTCTAAAGTTTTGTCATTTTGTCTAAAGTCCGAAGTATCTCCAATACATGGACAAAAAGTATTGGAACACCTGTGCATAAAGCCAACTGCATGAAGATCTCCTCACTAGACATCAGTACCTGACTTTACTAACACCCTTTAAGCTGAATGAGCACAAATCTCCACAACCACCCCAGGAAAATGGGAGAAGAGTGGAGTGGAGGTTATTATAAAAGCAAATCGAGACTGAATGTGGAATGGGATGTTCAGAAAGTACATTAGTATCCCATGGCCATGTGTTCACAAACTTTTAACAGTATACAGTAATCTCCTGCTTTACCGCAGTTCGAATCTCACGCCCAGGTTTATTACGGAATTGCATCTGCCACATAACTAACTTGTTTTAGAGTTTTGTGTTGAAATAATAAAATTTATGAATAAAAATATAATTATTAATTATAAAACAAAGTGAAATGTTAATACAGTACAGTATACATAAAATAGCATTTTAGTATTTACTGTATAACGTTTGTGTACCACAAAGTAGAAATGTCCTGGTAACTGTCCAAATAATAAAATATTTGGGTACCTATTTAAAATAAATGGCCCAAAAGAATACTTTTGGACTTTCATACAAGTTTGACCAGCGCCATAAACCTGATTGGAAAATATTTAGATTTGACTTTAAACCAGTGGTTACAATTAAATGTTTCAACAAAAGTGATAAATGTGTATATATATATATATATATAAATATATAAATATGACTGGTGATGAGTATTATAATACAAATATAATACTCAGAGAAATAACAGACATTAAGCATAGGCTTTATGGGTCCTGGGGAACAATGCCTTCGCCAATCATCATTGCAGTTTGTTAAATGGAGGCAGTGCTGACAGAATAGACAAGTACGGTATATAAAAAATGTTTAGAGAACACCCACCATGCAAAGTCAAATATTTGGTCTGTAATTTGGAATGTCATTGCCTTAGGATGTATAGTGTGGTGCTTGATATATAGTATTAGACAGTTCAAGCAGCCCACACACTGCTATCATTTTTACCTCGTTGACTGACACCCAGAAGTGAGGGGCAAGTTTCTACCCGTATATGTTCGGAGAGACTGTACGGTCCCATCCATGTGCTGTGCCAAAGTCAAAACCCTAACAGTTTTAACAGCTATTTTAATTACCAACAGCCGCATTCGGAGTTGAGAGATTGATACGGTAAATTGTACACACCACCATTCAGACTTCTGGAGTAATTAAGGATTTGCATGTGTGGCACAGAGCTTTATATAGGAATGTGTCTCTGATAAGTGACATTATAAACACCATAGAGTTCATAAAGTGTCTTATTTACTCGTCTTTGAAAGTAGTCAGCTTATCTAGCAAAACGTGGACAAATCAGCTAAAACGAAGCTTAATACGAATTATATTATGTTCATTATTTTAATACGTTAATTATTTACTATTTTTATATATAAATAAATATAAAAAATGGCAAATCATGAGAAACCAGCATGAAACCAGCATGAGACCATCATGAGAAACCATGTAGTCATGTGTAGTAGTAGAAATATTCATTTTAGCAATTTGTTGGAAATGTACTAGACTCACTTATTTGAAAGTTCTCAGATTCACATATATATACATCATGTATGCCATGTAGTGTTTCATTTAATAATGTTTGGGGTTTTTTTGTTTTTTTTGCTTTGTGTTGGGTGTCTAGACTACTGTTTTTAAGAGCTAAGCACTAAATAGGTAGCATAGTATGGACAAAAAGTTTCGGAAACCTGTCCAAAATATGTATGTGCTTTTTTAATATCTCCGTTTCCATATATCTTATCATTTCCACATGTAGTCCCTATTTGCCATTATAATAAACTCCATTCTCTGGACATTTGTGAGAAATATCAAGAGCACCAGACAATATTTGGACTTAAAGTTTCCAGACAAATGACCATACGATTCATGTGCTTTTCTAAACATCCCATTTAACATTCAGTCCCATTTGCTGTTTGAATAACCGCCACTCTTTTGGGAAGATGTTCCACTAGATTCACGAGTGTTGCGTAGATTTGTGTTCATTCAGCCACAGTTGTTAGTAAAGTCAGGTACTGATGTAGAGTGAGGAGGTTCAGTGTTCCAGTTTATTCCAAAGGCGTTTAGTAGGTTTGAGATCAGAGCTCGATAGCAGGCCACTCAAGATCTTCTACTCTAACCCATGTAAACTATGCTCACTTAATGGAGGACAGAAGGGCATTGTCATGCTGGAACAGGTTTGGGTCTCCTAGTTGAAGCAAAGTGAATTGAAAATAAATGATACCACGTACAGAAACATCATATACAATAGATTGCCTCCAATTTTGTGGTTAAAGGTTGGGGAAGAACCACATATGGCTGGAAAAGTCAGGTGTCCAGTCTTTTTGTTTATGTAGTGTCTCTCCACTATCTGTACCCCAAGGGCGAACAGATTTACATTCCACAAATGTAAATTTAGAGGCTTTGCCATTTATTTTGAATAGATTCACATCCTTACTGTATTTTTCTTTTATTACATAGTTCATTTCCCAATTGCAGGAAAACTTGATGATCAGAAGAGGTTGAATATTAGTTTTTTTTTTTACACTCTCCTGCTAAATAATACACTTCTTTTTTCACGTCTTTTTTTTTTTTTTAACTGGAACAATGCATCATTAGTAGGGGTTCACGGTTCGGAACGTAACTTAAGTTTCAAGTCATGGTTCGGTTCAATTTTGGTACGGTTAGAGGGAAGAAATGCAAAACATAAAATTGTCTCTTTTTTTATTACCACATAATAAATGTTATTATTAACATTTGTGATAAATTATTATTATTTATTTTTTTTTTTTTACAATTTAAAATAAAATGCCTGCTTGGACATAGTTCATTTCCCAATTGCAGGAAAACTTGATGATCAGAAGAGGTTGAATATTAGTTATTTTTTTAAAACTCTCCTGCTAAATAATACACTTTTTTTTTTTCACGAAAAAAGAATTGGACTTAATTTAATAACATTTAATAAATGGCAAAAATGTAATTAAATAGTTTCAATTTGTTGGACCGTAAGTGGGTAATACAGATATGTATATTTAATATTTAATTTTTTAAACATATAATCTACTTAACTGAGCTACTTATTTCAGCATACTTTAACAAATACCTTCATTCCTTCCATCCTTCATTTGTTTACTCCCTCTATATGCAGAATTGTCAGGATTTTCTCCTTTTAAGAAAAATTCTTGAAGCTGGACATAAAATGCTAAAGAATCCATAGCGCTAGTGTTTGCCGCTAACCAGAAAGGGGCTAGCGGCTAACACAAGTGCTATGGGCTCAAGAGTCTTCTTTTTTTTTTTTTACTTTCCATTTCTCTGCACGTCTCTGCATATATCTGTGTTTGTGACAAATTAATCTTAAATCCACAGCGCTAGTATCACTACCTGGTTAGCAGCTAACGCTAGCGCTATTGGTTCATTGTTGTGTATGTTTTCAAGTAAAAAGAAAAATGCGCTAAATGTGCAAAGCGGAGAATAAACAAACTCGCGGTCCGCCACTTAATACGTTCCTGAGGTATTTCGGATTTGAACTATGTCCCGCACGGAAAAAGGAATGCATTCGGTACACATGCGTACCGAACCGAAAGCCCAGTACCGAAAAAATCTCGGTACACAAAAGTATCGTTACACCCCTAGTCATTAATAACGCTGACAAATTTGATAAGGGGATGAATACTTATTCAAGGAACTGTGTAAAGTTCTATATAAATATTAATATGGTGTAAACAACATGAGCAAGTTTCATTAAAAAATACCTCATTAATGATGAGGTTGTCTCAAAATACACATCAACAAGTCTGCCAGAATCTTATTTTATATCAATTTAAAATCATATCCATGCATTTGGCAGATACAGGACACTGTCCAGGCACACAGCAGAGCAGACAGTAGACCAGAACATTGCTTTAGAGAGCAACAGCAGATGACCCTTTATTCAGAACCCTGACCGCGGAGATAACACTGCCTTCGTAAAAGATCACACAAAATTCTGTTGAGCTGTTGTAAATAGAGATACTTCAGCATGTCTTCTGACCCTTCTGGTGATCTGTGGGTTTCTCATGTCAGAATAATGTAACCTCTGCTTTTTTGGAGTCGAACCAGAGAACCTGTCATGTGAAAGCTTCCACAAGCTGGCAGGTTTAAATAGCTATTGGCTAAATCCGGTTTCAAAATTTCCGGACCATTTCAAACAGAAAAAGGAACGAAATCATCGGATCCTAACGGTTTACTCTGGCGATAAACTGTTATGTTGATTCGGTCGCATGAAGCGTCAAGAATTTCCTGATTTAATGTCATATCGGAGACAGCTCGCACTAGGGGGAGTTATGAAGAAAGCAATACTGGCGCGGAGAGGAGCACCTGGTTATTCTCTTCCTGACTTTCGACTCTCTTGATACCATCATGCGATGATCCAGGCCCACTGCGTGACCCAGTTCTACATGAACTAATCCTGAACGCTGTGCTGTTTCACCCCCCCCAAAAAAATCAGAATGTCTTCCTGAGTTATAGAGAACTTACTAATGCTTAAATTTGCAGTATATAGAGATTGCAGTGTAGAGGAGGGGGAGGGGAGGGGGGGTTTCAGGGTAAAAGAAAATCCTGTTTTTAAAGCCAAGCAGGGATAAAGAGGCATACATGCTTGCAGACCGGGTTTTATGGTATTAATGATAATTAAATGTTTATTCTTTACACCTAGCTGATATTGACTAATCCCGCTCGTGGCGTTCTGCCTGGCCGGCAGCACAGAGCGTAGCTTTATTTGTAGCACAGTATGCACTGTTAACAGCCAACAGTCCGGCCAAGCAAAGTCCTGCACTAGCTTCCACACACTACTAACTACAGTACGTAAGCAGCTTTGCGAGAAAAATGTTTGTGCACTTGAGCAGGATTCTAGGGACGGCTTTTCCAGTTGGCATGAGCACTGGGGCTTTTGGCGAGTAATTAACAATGAATGTATTTCAAATGTGTCGGAGCTTTTATCTGATTAGCGCCAGCTCTGGACTTGCACTCTACATTGCAGAAATGATCGACGTTTAAGATTTCACAACTTTGTAAGATTGGTCTCGCGTCTATTGCGTTCGGGATTCATTTCTGTGAAGTACGCTCGGAAGTTCCTGGACTAAAGCTGTATCAAAACTAGAGGGTTAGGGCTTAGGGTGAGTTTCGACTCCGGTGTAATTCAGGACCAGTGAAAGAAGGTATAGAAAAGTGGGGACTTGTAGCATTTTTCAACTACAAAATTATTAATAATGATAAAGACCAGTCCATAACTAAACACAGTAATGTGCAATATCATATACCGTCATTTCCGGACTATTAAACGCACCCATATATATAAGCCGCACCCACTGAATTTGACAAAGATTTTTATTTTAAACCTAAATAAGCCGCACCTGTCTACACTGAAACTAATGAACTTTACGCAGGCTTTAACGAAAGACAGTGTCTGTTACACGGGTGAAATATGTTGTGGCTCCTTTAAGAGCAGAGCGGCATTTTGGGAATAGCCTGCCGCCGCATTTTCGTCTTTTGGCGTCGTCGTGCGTTTAAAAATCGCCACCAGTGGAAGTTTTTTCTCCCGATGCCGTGCAGCTCAGAACACAGGTGAGGTGCATTTTTTCGTATCAGTTCTGAAATTTCATTGGTCTAATGTTATGGGGTTCAGTTTTTTGCCTTGAAGTTTGTGAAACCGGGAAAAACCCAGGAAAAATCCATAAATTAGCCGCTTCGTTGTTTAAGCCACAGGGTTCAAAACGGCTAATAGTCCGAAAAATACATACAGGTATACATATTATATGATTTACTTGTTCGTTATTTCATATATTATACTATATATGCCATAATTCATTACTCGAAGCAGAGGAAAAAAACTGCGATACAAGTGCAGTGCAAGTGAAATCAGGTTATGCGGAAATGGTCAATTTTACATAAAACGTAATCTGCAGTCTGCGAAAGTCAATAAAATGGAAATTAAAAAAGCAAAGGCAAATGAAATGACTGAAGACAGGATTAGTGATTTTACCATTTTGGCACAAACTGAATATGTACGCTATTAAACAGTCATACCGTATTTTCCGGACTATAAGCCGCTACTTTTTACCCCACTCTTTGAACCCTGCGGCTTAAACAACGAAGCGGCTAATTTATGGATTTTTCCTGGGTTTTTCCCGGTTTCACAAACTTTAATCCAAAAAACTGAGCCCCATAACATTAGACCAATAAAATTACCGAACGGGTTCAGGTGAACCAATGAAACCCTTTATATTAAATGAGATGCGCTCCCACTGAATCGGGCCGCACCACATCATAAATATGGATTAGGTTCCTCTGACGTTTGACCTGCCGCTCACTCGGACTGTCTACAGGAAATACGAATCATTCATCACGCTGAAAACAACCGGGCATGAAAAAACACACTTCACCTGTGTTCTGAGCTGCACGGCATCGGGTTCTGAGCTGCACGGCATCGGGAGAAAAACTTCACCGATGGTGATTTTTAAACGCACGACGATGCCAAAAGAAAAATAGTTGTGAAAGGAAGGAGGAAGACGGTGAACAATTACTTTTTTTGGTAGGCTACTGTTTAGATACAAGCCGTGTAACAGGCACTGACTTTCATTAAAGCCTGTGTAAAGTTCATTAGTGCGGCTTATAGACAGGTGCTGCTTATTTATGTTCAAAATAAAAATCTTGTAAAATGTTCAAAATGTAAAATTCAGTGGGTGCGGCTTATATTTTGGGTGCGCTTAATAGTCCGTAAATTACAGTACATTAAAAATTCTATAACCTCATATTTCTGACTGGGAGCGTAAATCAATCTTGGATGTATTTTCTCCGAATCGTGCTTCCATTTATTCAGTGATCAGATTTCCCCCAAATTTTTCCTTGGTTCATATGAATTGTTCCCAGGTGAATTCCTGCATGAATATTCCCATCTCCTATTAAAGAACGCTGCGATATACATGCTTTGAATGGTCCGGTGTGTAATCGTTGGTATTCTGTCTGTCTCAGAGGTGATCGTGATCACCACAAAAGAAGTGCAGAAGGCACTGAGCGCAGAGCAGCGAGTGAAGCTGGACGTGAAGATGAAGCTGGACGTGGTGTGCATCCAGGAGGAAGCGGATATGGGGACCGCCGACGCCCTGCGACACATTCAGCAAAAGATCAAGGCAAGAACTTTGCACGCATTAACTGAAAAATTCGAAACGCATTGCTCTACCTAGAGTCGTGTGAAGCTGCAAGCACGCTAAAGAAATTCCTCTTATACAGCAATGCAAACTATTTATTACTTATTGAACAACAAAACATACTTTTGATCTGTTTATAGTTACGGTTAATGCTGTGGAACATCTGTTCCATAGAAACCGGGACATACCTTCTGTCCCGAAGAGCTTCCTGGGACAGAAAACATAAAGGAATTTTACAGCTTTTAACTGTTACAGTGTAAACTTGTCTGCAATAAAGGTTAGATAAACATGTCCTCACAGAGAACTTCATATCAACAAGTGCATAGGGATTCATTTTTATCACTGCATGTGGCGTATCTGCTGTACACGGCTCTGTTTAATGTAACGTCTACATATTAAAGTATTAGAGCATGTGCATTAATGTAAACCTGGGATTTAGGTTACAGTCTGCACTACTGTCAGACCTGCACTTTGTCAGCGCCTTTTTGACCATTCAGAATTAAGAACTTTTGCTAGAAACGGTCAAGATTAAGTTCTTAATTATCACACTTAATACACAAAGTAGAGGGAAAACCCCTAAAAAGAGGTCTGAGATGTCTGCTTTTAGGTGAGGATCTCCATATTCCTTTCTGTAGCTGCTTTCAGGTTATCCTGCAAAACTTTTCAAGTGGCTTGCTTCTGCCTTCCCTTCCTTATCATTGGTTTGAGGGTAGGTAGAGGCACTTTGTGTGGTACTTTTCTCCAGGGATTTGCTTGTGTTCGAACCCTCACAGGAAAGAATATGGTCCTTGCTTTTTGCTGTAAATCTGTTGGTTCTGTGAACATTAGGAATTCTTTACCTTGATTGTGATTGCTGCTTGTTGCATACATTTTTTAAGAATAATTATTACAGTGATTTGATGTCTATAGATGCATACATCAATAGATACATCCATATTTTATATATCTATACCATATCTCACAGAAGTGAGTAGACCTCCTCATGTTTCGGCAACTATTTTAGTATCCTCTCAAGGGACAATACTATAGAAATGAAACTTGCATATATTTGAGTCAACATGCAGAAATGAAAACTAACCCAACATACAGCCATTATTGTCTAAATAACTGCAACAAGTGAGTATAACAGCTGTACGTTGTGTAACGATGCACAGCATCTACTATTCATCACGTTCATGTTTTTGTCTGCTTGAGAGGACCATACACATTTGTGTATCTTGTATTCGAGCAGTTACATTTTGTGTTTTGAGTACAATTCTCTCATACTGACCACTAGATGTTTAACATGGCACCTCATGGCAACAAACTCTCAGAGGATTTAAGTATTAGTATTGTTGCTCTCCACAAAGACGGCCGAGGCTATAAGATCTGTAACACACTGAAACTGAGTTACAGTACAGTGGTCGGGGTCATACAGAGGTTTTCCCATACGGCTTCCACTCGGAACAGGCCTCGCAAAGGTCCATTAGAGAAGTTGAGTCCTCGTGCTGTGCGTCAGGTGCAGAAGCTGCTTTAAAAAACAGACACACGAGTGCTGCAGCATTGCTTTAGAGGATACAGAAGCAGAAGATCCGCTTGTCAGTGCTCAGACCGTAGACCACACACTCCAACACGTCGGTTTGCATGGCCGTCGTCCCAGAAGCAAACCTCCTGCAAATAGTATGCTTTAGTCAACCTGTCCAAGAGCATGACTTACTGGAACCATGTCCTGTGGTCTGATGAGACTGAACTTGTGTGGCCGAGTATGTTTCCAAACCTGAACCCTGTTGAGTACCTGTGGCGGGCAGAAGCGCAATGTGTCTAACATCCAGAAACCAGATAGAAATGGTCCTCGCACAAAATATTGGCACTTAAAGGGTGTACTCACTTCTGTTGCCAGAAATGTTGAGTTATTTCTTGAGGACAGTAAATCAGTACTGCTGTCCAAGAGACATATTGACTAAAATATATTTTAAGTTGTATTTCTATTGTCCCTTGAGACGATTTACTAATATATTTGTTAAAATGTGATTAACTTTTGTGAGATACATAGATGTATTTTTGTATATAAATAGACATTATATTACTGTAATAAATAAAAAGATGCATGCACTAAAAAAATCAATAAAAAGAAAAGACACTTCTATATAAACAAACCTTCCATATAGTGTTTGAACATGTGCGTGTGTGCGATACTAAGGGTATTGAAATGCTAAAAAATAAATAAATAAATAAATCAACCTCTTGTATATGGACAAACCTTTGTCCAAATAGTGTTTGGACATACGTATATATGTGTGTATGTGTATATATACACACAATTACACAAACGCACACTTTACATTTGTTAAAATATCTAAATAGTCTCTTGCGTACGCACTTCGTTTAGAAAGTATGTCAAGCCCACACTGATCTCTGAGTATCTGTGTACAAGCGCACACTCGGCAGAAAACTCGGTCGAAAAGCCAAATTAAGGCGTACATTTTTATATATATGTTTCTAATATTTGATCACTTTTTGCAAAAAATATTGTGAATCCACGCTGACATGCCTTGTTGTGTTTGATTTTAAATAAAATCAATAAGTCATGTAATTGCAGCACTGGTGTTTTTAAACGTGCTCTCTTTCTTTGTTATTATTAGAATTGCTTTATTGCTCGTACAAGAAACGGGTTCCAGTAATGCGACGGTGTCGAGTTTTAGTAAGTGTGTTGAAGGTTTAGCCAGATGGAGATCTCCATCGTTACGCTCAGGCTATAGGCTTTGGAAGTGGAAAAATAGAATGTGTACATACTGTATAGTGATAAATGCAGTCTCGGTAGGTGTGAACGTTACCGAGAATACGTGTAGACGTGTCGACTGGAAGCGGTTAACTGGTGTGTGTGGCCTCACCTGGCCACCACGTGACCGGCATGTGACTCCGCGATCCGTGACTTCACATGCTGCCCCATTTCACCTGCTGAAAACCTTCAGGAAGGCATGATTTCAGGACCCTCCAGTCCGCCTCGGGAATCCCAGACCTACGCGTGTGACGGTTACCACGTGAGCAGACGGGACAGGTGGTGTTTACTCGTGTGGGTTACAGTCATGTGTTATGAGTTATTAGAAAGTTCGAAAGTGTCATCACATCTGGGCCGGCCAGAATTTTTGTATTTTCTTTTTTTTTTTTTTTTCTGCTCTTGTCATTCCAGGATCAGGATAACATATCATTTATGTATGTGTGTGTCCTTAGGTCCATTTCATTCCTCGTCGTGCATGGCTTCCATGAAAATGTGGGAGTTTGGTGGGAGGGATGGTAAAAACATGTGCTCCTCACAGGAGATTAACTCCGCCATAATAAACCCTGATGCACTGGAAAAGGGAACGTTCCAGAAAAGGGCCTGCTCTAGCACGCTAGGCCGCGCAGATGCGTTTATCGCTAATCCCGGGGAGAAAACCGAGAGATTAAATGCATTGAGTGGCAGAGGCGTCCACTGCACGAACAGTCCGTCGAGTGTTGAGAGACGGCAGCTGGCAGCAGGGGCTTCAAATCCCCGTTTATTTTGCGGACAATACGCTCAGCATTCTCATCCTCCCTTAGCAAACAACACTCGTACAATGGGGGAATCTTTGACAGTGTTGTCGTTAAAGCGCTCTTTCATTAGCCAGTGTTTGGGTTCATAGTGATGCCTTGAGTCAATGTTTAGGCAGAAACGGAATAATCTTGTCTTCTGCAGATTTCTGCCAGGTCTTGTCAGGAATGGGGCCAGAGGTTTGTGTCATACACACGACGCGTGCAGATAAAAGCACACTACACGACTGTAGGTAAAAAAAATAAAAATGCTGGCGTTCTAATGTAGCTGACTGATATTTAATGCCTGTGTACATCCTTCACCTCGCATCGACGTGCTCTGCATCGCACGTTCATCCATTCATTTTCACGCCCGTGTTCATCCGTTTCAGTGTTTCGTGCAACCGATACATTGGGCGGCATCAGGTGGCTCGTATTACTCACTTCAATACTGACATTGTTGATATTGTGTTGATAATTACATCAGGAAACCGACATCTTTTCTAGAGCGTATCAACTACTTGACCTCAGATCAAAATTAGACCCTATGTGAGTGCGCTGATTTATATAGATGCAAGAAAATGCATGTTTTAGGGGGGTATTAAAGGGGATCCAATGCTATTTTATGCATTCTGAGTTATTAACACTGTTAAATAGAGGTGGTTTTTTTTTTTTAAACATAACATTTTTTTAATTAATTAATTTATTTTTTATTAACATTTGTGAACATTACAGTTTACTTTTTTTATGAATAATATGTCTGCTTGGTTTAAAAAAACTACAAATGTATATAAAAAATTAAATTGAACAAATTCAATTAATTCAGTACACTTTTTTTATAATACTTGGCACAAATTAAATTTATTGAAATTTAATAAATGGAAAAATGTCATTAAATTGTTTACATTTGTTAGACTCAATGTAGGTGATACAAAATTATTTATTTATTTATTTTTGCATTAAATATTGAATTTTTTTAAAGATATGTCCTACTTACCTGTTCTACCTTATTTAGTGTAATGTTTCCATTAAAGAAACACACGAGCTATTTATTTCATTCAATGTATTTATTGACAAATTATTTAATTCCTTCCATCCCTCATTCATTCATTCATTCACACCCTTGATATGTGGAATTGTCAGAACTTTCTCCTTTTAAGATCAGATTTTTGTGACTGTAGATAAAACGTAAAAAGGAATCCATATCGTTACGACTGTCGTAAAAAAAGGTCAGCGATGAAGAGAAGTGGCAGCGATTTGGCACATGCACAAAACAAATCTTGAGTTTTCTCACCTCGAATCGTCTTTTTAGTATAGTAACTAAACAAAACAAAAACCTGCGGTTTGCCACTTAATATGTTTGTGAGGTATCGCCGAAAGGTTCTGTACGAATATGTGTACGTTACACCCTTACTGTTAGAGTTTGATTCTCATCATGGCCAAAGTAAATAAAAAATTTAGTTTGGAATTCCTTATATGGGCATTTCCCCCAGGAAGATCGTGTCAGACACGACAACCAGTGCGAGAGCAAGAGCACGTCCATCACCGTGCTTCATTCGCTTCCTGAAGTCGTCAGCAGACCTGCACAGGTCTTGCTCGAGAAGAATGTGTTTTTGTATGTTTGAGAAGTTGAACCTTCAGTACGATATAAACAAGTCCTGCTTGTGGTCGTTGTTTCTACCGTTGTTCTTGACGTAAAATTTCAGACATTGGGTACGATTCCGGATCAAATACCTACGACTGGATCTGATTGCAAGCTATAGTTAATTTAAAACTGTAAAGTTTTTTGGTTCCTAATTTATTGTAGCGAAGTCGCAGCTCGCAGACGATCGCTGCGATTGTTTTTAGCTCCGCCCACAGCACGCCTACAGGAGGAATATTTATTGCAAAATTGCACTTTTACATTTTATAACGATCTCCAAACACCCACCCAATAATCCAACCCAATAATCCCACCCAATAATCCCAAACCAGAACAAAGGGACATTTAAAGAAGGTTAAAGAAAAAAAAGAAAGAGAAACAAAACAAACAAAAGGGGAATACATAAACGAAACAAATGATAATACAAAAACGACTTCTCCAGGATACGTAGATCGTTAAAGAAGGTAATACATTGTCATAGTTTAAAAAAAACCTTCCCTCCTGCCTTCTTTTTAAAACTTAAATCTTTAAGCCGTACTGAAAGAGAAGGAGGTTGTAGGGAAGGTCTGAGATCATCTCCACCAAGCAAGCAAAGATGCAAATGCAACAACACTATTTTGATTATGGGGTAGAAGTTGACGCTGAGATGAAACACCAAAAATGGCAATTAAAGGGCAGATGTTTAATTTGATTTAAAAAAAATAACTTCAAAGACAATTTTAAAGAAGGAGTTTTAAAACATCTGCAGTTTGAAACAGAGGGCAAACATATGACTGAGGTTACAGGGTGAAAGTTTGGCATATATCTTCTATTATTTAGTCTTAGAAAGATGCGTCCTGTCCAGCACATGACGTGGAAGTGCGTATTTTATCCAACACCCTGTCCCTGTAAACCATCCTCAGGTCTAATTCCTCTTCCCGAACTCTGGTGATTTTTACTTTTTAAGAATTGAAATAAAAAGCAAAATCTTTCATTTGGATCTGATTAAAAGACTGTTTAGAAATATAAAGGACGCAGTTCTATATTGTGTATATACTATATTATAGAGTAACTCTATATTTACTCGAGATTAACATGAGATTGTCCAAAACGGGTCATGTTTGTGGTGTGTGTGTGTGTGTGTGTGTGTGTGTGTGTGTGTGTGTGTGTGTGTGTGTGTGTGTGTAATATAGTATAATATAATATAATATAATGTCTGTTAAAGCAATAAATGCTTTTTGCATTATTTAGATTTGTGACATTTGACACTTCGGTTTTGTGTATTTTTTTGTTTGTTTGTTTTGAAAGTGGAAAAAAAATATAAACAATTATATAAAAGAAATGTTTTTTTTTTTGCTTCAAATGTGCAATAATTATTTTATTTTTTTAAGTTTTTCTTTTCCCGACTATTTGGGATCATGGTGCTCTTAAACAACCTGGATATAAAATAAACAATCAACCATCAGTGCATAATCCATTCGCAGCTTCATCCAACATTCTGGCTTTACTCCGAAAAGTTCATATAAATTACTGTTTTTTTTTTGTGTGTTTTTTTAAAGCAGCAAGAGAGTGACGGTAAATGGGAATCCGACACACGTCCTCTTCTTACAGCATTATACTACACACTAAATTCACAGATCCATAGCAGAACAAGTTTGTCTGCGATACATGAATATGTTGCTTTAGTCTGTATTATGTTCTTTATTATATGCCAATTCGTCATATTTGGTACTGTAAGATTCAGATTATGCAAATAAAAACATCTCTGATTAATGAATGAGTCATTTTCTCATTAGAATCAGAATGCAGATTGCTCAGAAACAATAGAGACATTTTCTCTCTTTTTTTTTACTTTCAATATTAAGTTAAAAAAAAAACAATAACTGAAACCATCAAAAAATCACAATTGTTTAAAAAAAAAAAAAAGAAAAAACACACACAATTTACAACAAACACAAGAAGTAAATTTTAGATTTCTTGAATTTTAACTTTTTTTTACTTTTAAACCCAAAAGAAAATAAATTAAAAAAAAGATCAAAACCTTGATGTATATTCACTAATATGTCAGGCTTTTAACAAGGCATATGGCAGAGAAATAAAACATTTATAATAGGAATATTATAGGAATAAAAGGTTTTCCTGTTCTAGGGATATGAGCAGTGTGTTTCTTATACAATGCTATAATTTTTTTTAACCAAAAACCTTTTTTTTTTTTTTTTTGTGTAAAGAAGGCACCAGAAGACAGAATATTCCCTGTCTCAAACAAGCTATTTTCCCCCAGCATTGATTTTTGTTTTACTGTTCCTTCACTTGTTTCTCCACCCTCTTCCTCTCTCCTCTCCTTCTGGGTGGTCTCACCTGGCAGCGCCCCCCCCTGGGGGGGGAAGGTTAGTCAGGCAGAACTACAGCAGTGTGTGGGTGGCCTGACCTCCTACCCCCTCTTTCCTCTCCTCTTCTCTCCTCTCCTCTCCCCATCCCCCTCTCTTATTCCCTCGCTCTCCGAGTCGCGTTCCGAGTCTCACAGCGGTGTTCCGAGTTTGAATGCTTCTAGTCTGTGATTCCTGCTGCCTTGCGTCCCCGTGACCAGGATGCGGCGTGTGGGACGCAGGCGCCCACAGGCATTCGGCCAGTTGTCGTGTCGTGGAGAAAAGAAAAATCCATGCCGTGTTAAGTGGTAGGTTCTGCTGTGACATTGATTAAGTGGACTCACATTTGTTGCATATTTGGGGGCTTTTTCCTTTTTTTTGTCCACGTGTGTGCGCTCCCATGGGCAGATGTGATCGTATGGCATTTTTCATGCGCGCATTTTTCCCCTCCTGTCTTTCAGCACGTTGAAATTGTCGAATAAATAGAGCTTATTAGGCACCATCAATGTAAATGATGTATATTCGCAAGCAGAGGTATAAACTACACTGTGCCTCTGTAAACGGTGCCTGGGAATAGTTTGCTATAAAATGTATAAACACACACACAGCTGACAGGAGCACATTTTGTTCCAAAATGCAATTTCTGGGAAAAAAATGAGCGAAATGACCGCTTATGTAAGGAGTAACTTCTGTTTTAGGCAAATGGTGATTAATGTATATTTCATATATATTTGAATTCATAATTATATCTGGTTATATTTACATTTAATGTTGATCACTTCTATGGCTCTGGTTATCACTTATAGGTTTTGTAAACAGTCATTCCCTCACCAGGTTTCCTTTTATCCTCATTCAAGTGGCTTTTGATCCTGTTCTAACATATGGAGGTTCGGCATTATGTTGCCAGATCATTTATACAATACAGTACATACGGTTTTCACCACATTATAATACTTCATACTAAGGTGGGTGGTAGCTTAGGCTACATCTCCACTGATCCAGAAAATACATTTCTGGATACATTTCTGGATACGAAACGTCTCTGAACCGCACATGCGCAAAATCGTTCATTTGCTTTTCCGGCTTTTTGAAATGTCGCTGCAACGGAAAAAATTAAATCGGTCCTCATTTTTCCCAGCCACACTGCGACACGAAAACGTCACCGTCATATTCATCCTCTCTGGAGAGCGTTCCGAATAGCTACGCTTTCGCTGACTGACGACGCTGCCTCAGTGTGGACGGAATGCGAAACTGAGAGAAAAATATGCGTTTTCCAACATTAGTATTAGTGTGGACATGGCTTTAGTGGTTAATGCATGGGACTTTGGACCACTTTAGATCTGAAGGTCATGAGTTCAAATCCAAGCCACATCGAGTTGCCCCTCCTGGGCGTCTGCACTATAGCTGTGTATGAATGAGATTTTTATTTTGATTTCTTTATTTTAATATTCGACGATTCAGGATGATGCTCAGTAGTTTATTAGTCAGCAATAATGAATGAAGTTTCATGCTCTGCTTCTTTAGCGGTTATGCTGATGTGCATGTTCTGTAAAAGACAAACACGGAGCACATTGTATCACTATGAGAACTTCTGCATATGGGGGAAAAAAAATCCCTGCTGCCTAGTGCTGTAGCTGTTTAGTTGAAGGCCCGAATAGTCAATCTTCTGTCCATCTTTATCTGTTGAGCATGTGTCCTCAGGTCGGCCGTGTGCCCGGAGGGAGAGGGAAAGAGAGGAGAGAGAGAGAGAGAGAGAAAGAGAGAGAGAACCGGAGCTGGAGCGTCACGGCAGAGCCTCCCCAATGAGGCATGCAGCTCTCACAGAGCCAGGCGCTCTCTTACAGGCCCTTTTTTTTTTTTTTTTTTTTTTTTT
>MU548165.1:591938-615257 GCA_024362625.1 Silurus asotus
TTTTTTTTTTTTTTTTTTTTTTGCCCCTCGCGCTCCCCCGGTTTATTTATCCACAGGCTCGAGATGGGCAGACCAGATGGGAACCAGACAACTTAAACAGAAACAATGGCAAAGGCGAGCACGATTTATCGCCGGGTTCCCCTCCGCGCCTGCGCTCGCTCACACATATACAAATATGCACGCGCAGATGAAGGCTCGGCCAGAGCGAAGTGTTTATGGAGGCGGCTCGACCCCCCGCTCCTTCCCCACAGCTCCCACGTCATCCGCGCCATACCGTTATAAACCCGACTCTTGTTGTGACTGTCGTCAAGAGAAATACAGGGGGGATTTTCATACGAGTCTTTTTACGAAGCGTTAGAACTGGCGTGGAAGCCGTTGAGCTGCTCTGCAGGCTCGAGGAGCTTCACGTCGCTCCTTACGGATACTGTACGGAGTGTATGATTATTAGTGGTTAAGGCATTGGACTTTGGATCAGAAGGTCATGAGTCATGAGAAGGTCACACCCAAGCTGCCACTGCTGGGCCCCTGAGCAAGACCCTGACCCCAGCTCAGTTGTATGAATGAGATCAATGCTGTAAATGGAAGTCTCAAAGTCTTTAACTGCATGCTGTGTTCTATAGTATATACATAGTAGTGTCTGAAAACTCGAATGACAAAAAATTGAAAAGATTTTTTTCAGATGTGTTATTGCGGCCGAGTGTCTAATCACCGTACTCTGTGTAGTACCCCCATGCTAGCATCCATTTTTACACCTGCGAAATGTAAAGTCCAGGTTTGACTTGAATGCCAACGTGTTCAAACATTATTACTGATCTTATTTATCCTATATATTTTCTCTGCGCTAGTCTTTTCATGGGGTACATTTTTTCCTTTTACTGACATTTGATTGGTTTGATCATTGGACACTCACCCGGACCGGACATTTAATAAATAATAATATAATTATATAATAAAAGTGCTCCCTTCTAATCTTTCACTCGAGAAAAAAGTCAAAAGTATTTGCCTTCAAATGCACTTAAGTATCCACAGTACCAGGATTTATTATGGCTCTAATGCCATTTATGACACAAGACTCTTAATTAACTCAGTTGATGTGAAAAGACTCTAATGTTACTCTCAGACAGTGTTGTGCTAATTACTAAGAAATGGTAACTAGTTACAGTTACTCATTACTTCATTCAAAAAGTAACTGTTACTTTGTTGATTATTTACACCAAAAAGTAGTGTTACTGTTAAAAGTAACTTTTTAGTTACTTTTTTAAAGAACCTTCTTTAATGTTCCCATTAATGCGCTTTTATGCGTTATGGTCTACAAACACAAAACTCACTTAAACACAAAGTCATTTTTAAACACTATTTTATTAAAGGCAGAGCAGCACAAACTCAATATATCACAAGGATTTCTGAAATAAATAACAAAACAAGCTGAATAATATTTTCACAATCAAAAACTAAAGTATCTTCTGCTGTTGTGTTGAGATCTTAAAATTTTCCTTTCACAGCTGAAGTATGAAAACTATCAACAATGTAGAACAGAACACCGGGTTAGCTTCCAGCTACTTGCTACTAGCTTCGTCTAGGCATGGAGTTTTTTGAGGAGCTTCAACAGATTGGAGTTGCTGTTTATCGCAGTAGATACGAGCTTCAAACCAGAAAGACACAACTTGCATTTGACTTAAAAGTTTTTACTTTATACTCAACTAAAGTGAAATAATGAGCATATTTCCACTTTGAGAAAACCTTGCTCTCGCCTCGACTCGCAATTACTGCCGCACAGACCTGAATAAATGGAGACACGCCCACAGTGCATCTTCTTCCTGTTTACAGTGGTTCATCCACCAATCCTACAATGTGTCACTGCTGTAAACAGGTTAGGCTGTAGGCTACACTTCAGCCCAAATTCATTCATTTATAAAAGTAACAGGTAACGCACCATACAGTAAAGGAGTTACTTTATTTAAAAAGTAATGCGTTACAGTATTAGTTACTGTCAAAAGTAACGCGTTATTGGCCAACACTGCTCTCAGCACACCAAACTTTTAATAGAATGATATCAATAAATCAAACACTGATTGATATCTATTACAATAAAGTACAGAAACGTGAATATTACAGTAACGAATTACATGTACTTCCTTACTGTCCACCACTGAGGAAAACCAATAACGATGCAAGAAGGGGCCGTCAAGTTAAATCTCGTAGTAGTAAATCAGGAAGTGAATTTTTTTAATCACACAGCAGACGTTAGTGCCTTTCCTTCAAGATATAATTCTTCATGATACTATTATGGATTTATTAACCCTGGACGACCAAAATAGCCTTTGCTTGACCTATAAATAGTAGCTGTACCGTTTTCATTTCCATGCGTTATACACCAAGGCTGCTTTTACAAACTCTACAACAACACAGAAATACAGTCCTACAATCACACACAATCACTAAACGCAGATGTTTGCTTTCAGACGGACATCCTGGTGGTGAGCTGTGACTTGATTACTGACGTGGCGCTGCACGAGGTGGTGGATCTTTTCCGAGCCCACAATGCCACGCTCTCTATGCTCATGAGCAAAGTGCATGAATTCACTGAGACCGTCCCTGGGCAGAAAGGAAAGAAGAAAGCAGGTAATGTTACTCGTGCCTTATGATTGTGGGATTTTTTTTTTCCATTTTGGGAATTTCTATGTTCATAGTTATTGTATATTAATTGGATAATAATTTTTTCTGCAAATACAAAATAATTTTTCGGTTACTAAATGTTTATAGGTGTGTTACGGTACACGTATTCGTGCCGAACCGTTCAAGTACAGGGCACTCGGTACGGTGCGCATGTGTACACCAAAACACTATTATAATTCCCTCACAAATGTATTTAATGGCGGACCACAAGTTTTTTTTTCGCCCTCACACTTTAAGATCAGTGTCACTGTTTTTTTTGTTTTTTAAATATTTATTTTATTTTTTTGTGTGTGTCAAACAAGCACGCACATTGCACACAAACTATTGAATACAATTTTTCGATATAAAAATTTTTTATTTAATTTGTGCTAATTTAGTCGATTACACAATTTAATCAATATAATGATTATAATGACTTATATTTTTAGATTTTCTTTTTGTAAAATATTAACTATTTTACATAAATATATTTTTAACCAAGCAAACATTTTATTTAAAATTGTTTTAAAAATGTAATCTATTAAATAAAATTTTTCTATATATTACATTTTATTTACTTAATTTCATTCGTACCAATTTACTCGATTACTTAATTTAATCAATATTAAGATTATAATGACTTATTTTTATATATTTTCTTTTTTTAAAAATATTATATTATTATAGATATATATTTTTTAACCAAGCAGGCATTTTAGTTAAAATAGTTTGAAACTAATTTTAACTGTTGATATTCACAAATTTTAACAATGATGAAAAAAATTCAAAATAGAAGCAATTTTCTGTTTTGTGTTTCTTCCACGTAACCGTACCGAAATTGAACCGAACCGTGACTTAAAAATCGAGGGATGTACCGAACCTTGAATTTTCTGTTCCATTACACTCTTAGAAGGTGTAGTATAGGTACAAGTATAGTAGTATGGTGTTATATATAGCGTATTTTTTGGACTATAAGCCGCTACTTTTTTCCTACGTTTTAAACAACGAAGCGGCTTATTTATGAATTTTTCCTGGGTTTTTCCGGTTTCACAAACTTCAAGCCAAAAAACTGAGCGACATAACATTAGACCAATGAAATTTTCGAACGGAAACGAAAAAACGCACCTCACCTGTGTTCTGAGCTGCACGGCTTCGGTGATGCACGATGAACGCACGATGATGCCAAAAGATAAACTCCAGAGAGAAATAGTTGTGAATGGAAGGAGGAAGACAGTGAACAATGACTTTCTTAGTCGGCTACTGTTTAGATACAAGCCGTGTAACGCGTTGAGTCTGGGTGAAGGGAGAGCTCACTAACTCCAGTTGCAACAGAAATCATATAAGCACAGACAGGTATCCAAAACTCTTTTTTATTTTTCTTGGCAACAGCGTTACTGGTTAGTCAAAGAAACTTAGAAATCATCATCAGAAAATAATAAGGACATATTCCTCGTCTTGCACACATGCGGTAATACCGGAAAAAATGCTGTGCTGGTCTTTTCCTAAAATACCGCTATGCTCCTAAAGGAAGCGCAACATATTTCACCCGTTACACCGTGTGTAACATGTCTTTCGTTAAAGCCTGTGTACAGTACATTAGTGTAGACAGGCTTATAGACAGGTGCGGCTTATTTATGTTAAAAATAAAAATATCTGTAAAATTCACTGGGTGCGCTTTATAGTCCGGAAATTACGGTATATTCAGTATATATAACTATATACACACATATACAGAATATTAGGCTTAATTTTTGGATTTAGTTTTTGCTAAGTGATTTTAATAAAAATAAAAAACGCACCCAAAAATAAATTAGTGTCCAAGCAACATACACTGTTGGTCTGCAATGAAATGTTTTTCTATCCAGGCTACAATTATTCTGTCGAAGCCAAAATCCCCCAAACTTTTACAGAAAGCAGCCATTAAGAAGCACATTCCCTTTTTCCTGTAGCCTGTCAGTGAACATTGCATGATCATTGCATGCAGTGTTTAAACACAAAACGGTTTCATTCTTTCGCTGAATGGATTCTCCAAGCTTCTCTCACGCCAATGACTTTATCAATCTCCTGCTCATTGTGGTGCGGTGGATTTTTTTTTTTTCCCCTTTCTCCTGCTGAAAAGTATGTGTATACAAAAGAGGAGCGAGCCAGTCAGATCACAATCTACAGCGTTGCAGCCAGAAAAAAATTTAGATCCAGCTAAAACTGCGTTTAAATGGATAAATGAATAGAAAACTGGACAAAAGATAGAAGACAAGTCGGTTGCTAATCTTGAACATGGCTTCGATCAGCATATGTCTAAGTGGATCTAAAACCTTCTGCATGGTGAAACTGGAATTAATGTATTTCATGATCCACGAAGTTACTGAGCAATTGAAGAATGATGAGGATAAATGTGGATTGTAATTTAAATAAACAGTGTACTACATTGACTGCAATTTGCTTGAACAGTTGTGCATTTAGGCGTCCATCACTGAACACCTCAACAATGGTGGAACTGTGATGAATGGACATTCGGTGCCACCCAGATGAAGATGGGTTCTCTTTATAGTCTGGCTCCTCTTAAGGTTTATTCCTTATACCATTAATGGAGTTTTGGACATGGCAACGGCATTGCCATAACAACAGCTCTGTGCACACACACACATATATTTTTGCTCTCTATTAAAGTTTTGGTTATCATTATTCATATACATTTGCGAAATTTAGATATTTCATAAACCAGTCTAAAGTAGTAGTAGTCTAATGCAATTGTTGTATTGACACTCGCAGGGATCCGAACACAGATGGTCCCCGAGTTACGTTTTTTCTGATCTTACGATGATGATAGCGAAACGACAAAATTGTAATTACATCGTAAGTTTCGTGCGGCAGGCAAACTAGCCACATATGCCCCATGCTCCTCTTTACGAATCGGCGCTTTTCCTCTTAACCGCTACCACAGGCTTTATATATACAAAGAATCAGAATCAGTTTGTTTTTTTTATTTACAAGGAATTATTTGGGATGAAAGAAGCTTCCAGTTGCACATTTGTATAAAAGATCATTAAGATAAAAAGTGAAAAAAAGTAATATTTACTGTAATTTATTACTTTATATTATATATAAATTATAAATGAGTTATACCTGGATAAATGATATTATCCATACTACCCCCATACTTATCAGCGTTCTTTAAGACTCCTAGGCAAGGCCATGTCTCGACTTTCCAACATAAGTACAATATCAGCAGCGTGTACATAGTGTAGATGCTGAAGGATTGCCATTGTGCTCATGTCAATAAATACTCTCAGTGCTGGCACTGTGTTTTGGGGGGACAAACCCCACACGACTGCTTAGTATATAGTGACCGAGTGTGTTGTTTTGTTGCATTAGGAGAGCAGCGGGACTTTGTGGGAGTGGACGTCACGGGAAAGCGGCTCCTCTTCATGGCTAACGAAGCCGATTTGGAGAAAGGGCTCGTCATCAGGAAGACCATCATGCGCAAGTATGAACCAGAGCTGTTTATCACGCATGATCGTTTCTATAGTAACACCTCATCCCCTATGTCATCTATGCGACATTACAGACATTTAATAATAAACTGATTACAGAGAAAGCTTTGACAAAAGAGACAGAATTTGATATATATATATATATATATATATATAATATTTAATAAGGAGTCTCCAGTGTCTGAGGTAAAGCACGCTGGTGCACTTCTATGCCGATTTCACCGCCAGGGGAGAGTGTAGACCGGTGTAGACTGGGGTAGACTGGGGTAGACTGGTGTAGACTGGTGTAGACTGGTGTATCAGCCATGCGAAAAGGTCCACCGATGATTGTGGTGAGAATTATACCACCTACAGTACCAGTAGCGGCGATAAGCCGTCAAAGCGGATCAGTGTAATTTTTTTTTTTGGAGAAGCTGTTGTTTAAGGTTGGGGGTGCAGAACAAAACTCTGGCCTCGCAGGACTCCGACCCTGTGTTTGTGTGGGACGGCTAATAAAAACAAGAGGCCTCCTCGGCTGCTGGCCCTTCACAAGAGCTGCCTGTTAAGCGGGCCTCAGCGGGCCCCACTTTTCCACCAGCTCTCCCTCCCTGGCCCACTCTAAAGTCTTTCTCTCCTTTTCTCCTTTCTTTGCTTTGTTTTCTCCTTCCTTTGAGCAAGCGTTCCATCCGTGGGTTTGAAGGAGAGCTGGCGATTTAGACTTTTTTCTGAAAGAAGGCCTACTCATCTAATGAACATGTGAATATTTGATTTACAAAGCTCTTTTTTGTGTCGCGGGAAAGCTATTCCGCTCCGAGAGAGGTTGGAATGGAAACCCACAGAATGGATACTTTTTTTTTTTTTGCTTTGGAGCTTGGATGCATAGTACAGCGAGTGGTACTGGCACTTAATAAATACATGTGCGTTGTGTGATCCAGCTTTGTCATGAATTAAGATAATCTGATGATCAGATCTCCCGTATTAATAGATTCCTTTGGTTCGCGACCTCATAAAGCCACGTGCCATGCAGGGAGCTTGACTACTTGCCAAGAGAAAAAGACAGCTTTTATTGCTTTGTCATCACTTATTAATAAGTCACCCAGGTTTCTGCAGCGCTCTTGGGTCTGAGCTTTGCATTACATGACCAGAAAGCTGCCTTTACACCCCCAATAGTGTGCATGTATATATTATAAAATACAGTGCTGAAGAAAGAACAGCATGTACTATTTTCCTTGAAATACTTTTCTCAATACAATTTTTTTAGAAAACAAAACCCTACAAAAGGTATTTTGGATATTTTTCACATCAATTCCTTATATCAATTTAGTCATATATAATCATTGGATGGGACAACACATTTCTGGGCTCACAAAATGTCCGTTAAATAACGTTACCAGAAAATGTCATTACTAGTGTTGCAAAGGGGCGGAGATTTCCGGAAACTTTTCATGGGAGCTTCATCTGGGGAATAAATAAAAGGAATGTATGGATATTTATGGGAATTATTTAAAAATTAGGGGAAAGTTGTATAGATATTTAATTTTTTACTGGTTTATCATTGATAAGTTTCCAGTTTTGAAAATTGTATATAATATACAATGTAAGCACTTTTTATTGGGCATGTTACACTCCAACCGCTTGACCAGTAGTAGGTCACATGACCATACTTACTGCATGTACACTTTTCCCATTCATTTACCCCCGAATGGTTGCTTCTCCGAGAAGAGAAACTCATCGTACTGTGATTCAATTAGGCTTTAGCCAGAGACTGAAACAGAGCGAGCACTTCCCGGAGTGTCTTGATTCTGAAGAAAAAGTAAGGGCTGAGCCTTGTTTTCCATTGGGAATGTAATGGAATTTTTTTTTTACCAATGTCATGACTATTTGGACAATATACCCTATATGTTACCTGGGGTTATTTCTCCTGGTCATTTAATTGAATACGACGTAGTCTTTTTCAGATGTTGGAAAAGTGCAGTGCTTAAAATAAGAGGACTGACATGATGCATTGAGACATGAATAAAACCCTAAACATACACCGGTAGGTCATCAATACAGTCCCCCTACTTATTTTAAAAGGGACTTTAGAATCGATATTGATGCCACCAATTGAATCAAATCTCCAATGAAATATTGATGAGGATGTAAGAAAAGCTTGAGTGGATAAGTCTGCCTCTTTTGCACTGACTTGAACTACTTTTGATGGTGATATTGCAGTCTGGAGTAATAACAGTCAGGACAGGATTTACACTACATGTGCTTAATATACTATATGGGAAAAAGTTTGTGGACACTTGACCTTAAGATTTGCATGTGCATTGTTGGGGAAGATGTTCCACTCGTTTTTGGAGTTGTTTCACAAGCGCTAAGAGAGTGTAAGTATAGTCAAGTACTGATGAAGGTGAGGTAAGGAGACCTAAGCAGTTAGTGTTTAAATTCATTCCAAAGGTGTGCAGTAAGGTTGAGGTCAGCACTCAACCTTACTATGTATAGCGCATTTAACAATGAACATTGTCTCAAAGCAGCTTTACACAGATAATGTGGTGATTAAAATGAAGATATTAGTGTAAGTGTGTCCCTGATGAGTGAGCCGGTGGCGACTGCGGCAAGGAAAAACTCCCAGAGATGGCATAAGGAAGAAACCTCGAGAGGAAGCCATCCTTATCTGGGTTGCACCGAATGCTTATTTATTGCAGATATAAATCCGCAAATTTTGGATGCACCCCCGCAGACCCTATGGTACCTTAGTGAATTCATCTAGACATTACGTCACTTTAATAGAATAATGTTTGAAAAAAGTTTTATGGAATTTGTTATTGAAAACAGTTTAAAATGTTATTCCTAAAGTTCCTGAACATTCGGTCTCGCTGCGGATTCCAGCGAATTTTAAGATAATCCGCACCTTGCGGTTAGTTTTCCGAGCCGCGAGTTCCGAAACGCGAATTTTCAGGAGTTGATTTTTCCTGTTGTTAGCAGTAATGATGCTGTTCATAATAATCCATAGTATACACTGTAACGCATTTGGCACTGATTGATACAACTTGCTGGGAAGACTTGTGACCTGTCTGCCGGAGTCAAACACTGGCTTACTCACTGTTTGTGCAGAGTCTCATGCCTGGATATACATTACCATGTACCCAGACATTGTTTTTTTGTATGTCATATGTACCCAGACGTTGTTTTTTTGTATGTCAAGGACATCTGTAGACAGTAAAAACCACACGTAGTTTCAGGCGCATCTGACATGAGGAGCCATGTAGCGACACCTCTGCAGTTCATGGTGTTAATCGGAATGCAGTTACGTGCTCTAATACATTAGCCTTGTGTAGTCCTTCACGCGCTGAGCCCCCGGTGGGCGAGAACACGCTGCACATGTGCTGTTAATTGACCCTTGAATTGATTTTACAGTTTGAGAGTCTTATGGATTCCTCTCGTCTACACCCTTACTGTGCTTTCTGCCACAAATTGATGGCAGGTGAGAAGTCCGGCTCTTTCACACTCACACATACGCCTACTGTGCGAATGCATGTGCTCGGTGAAAAACTCAGGGAAAAAAAAAGGTTTTTAATGATTTTCAGTCCTGTCCCTTTTGCCCTGAGCGCTTCTTTACATCCACACAGCCGTGTAGATCCAGACAGCGCATTTCTCGTATGTTGACACAGACAGCGAGTACTCTTGAGCTCATCACGCTGCCACGCTACTCACCAGAAAGCCGTTAAAGCCATTAGTGCGAGTCATCTGCCAGCCGCGAGGCTTTTCCTGCCACTCCGGTCCCATCTGGACAAAGCAGAGAGGAAACGCAGAGGAATGATTCACCGGCCCGAACCATTACAAACACCTCCAGAGCAGGTCTAGGAAGAGACCACTATTAAAAACAGTTACTATAAGACTATTAGAAGAGCAGAGCTCTGTAAATGACATTTCCACATCGGTCGAGCTCGCCAGGCCATGTTCCATTTAAATGGTAGTAGATTTACATTTACAGCATTTTGACCCTTATCCAGAGCAACTTACATTCATCTCATTCATACAACTGAGCAGCTATGGGGTTAAGGGCCTTGCTGAGGGGCCCAAAAGTGGCAGCTTGGTGTGGCTGGAGATTTGAACTCGCTGCCACCTCAAATCCGAAGTCTTAATCACTAAGCTACTACCTCCCTGCATTTAGTAATGCTTACAAATGTGTTTAGAAGTGTGTACATTCTTTTCAATGAAATACATTAATACTTGAAGTGCAGCTATTTAGTTTTTATTAAGCCAGACGCTTGAATTTCACTTTATCTGGGGGAAATAGTGTAACGGTGTAATGATGTCTGCTCGTAGGATGCTTGGTAGATAAATTGGCAGAAAGGATGGTTTTTCCCCACACCTCATTTATCTTAATGTGTTCACACCTGATTCTTTTGCCACATTTCATAACGGAAAAAAATTATATTTACACTATATGGACAAAAGTATTAGGACTTCTGACTTTTCCTATTATGTGGTTCTGCTCCAAATTGTAGACTCTGGTAGACAACTCACAAGTCTTCCCAGAGTTTCAACATCGAAGCTGATTCCACACAATTGTATATAATGTCTTTGGCTGTGGTAGAATAAAATTTTCCTTGACTTTAACCAGGAGATGCAAACTGTTTCAGCATGAGAATGCCCCTGTGCACAAAGCCAGCTCCATGAAGATATAGAGTACACACCACACATTTCAGCAACCATTTTAGTATAGCTTCTCAAGGGACAATACTATAGAAATGAAACTTGGATATATTTTAGAGTAGTCAATGTACATAAAGCAAAACAGATTTACTGCTATAGATTTAACTAAAAGGAAGAGCCAGAAGGTAACACAGAAATAAGGGCTAAAAGACGGCCCACCACACCAAACCTGAGTGAACGTGTAAGGGTGAGGGGACAAAAGCATAGAAATATCCAAGTTCAACAAAACACTCTACATATATATATACGATTCCTCCAGATCTGCTCCTTTACCTAAGAAAAACGTACTGATAAATGTCTTGACTAAACATATATGTTTTCAACCTCGACCTGCACTGTGTCTGAGTCCCGAACACTAATTGGAAGGCTGTTCCATAACTGTAGGGCTTTACATTTGCATTTACATTTACATTTGCAGCTTTAGCAGACGCCCTTATCCAGAGCGACGTACAAAAGTGTTTTAAAACTCTAGTAATGAATAAATCTACACTGGTATGCCAGATTACAAACCTAATATAAATATAACTTGAATTTTACAAACTTGGAAAGTGCGAATTTAAGTATTTCAGGAAGAGGTAGGTCTTCAGTCGTCGCTTGAAGATAATCAGGGACTCTGCTGTACGGACATCTAGGGGAAGTTCATTCCACCACCTCGGTGCCAGAACAGAGAATAGCCTTGAAGTGTAAAAAAAACCTAAGAGAAAGATCCGCCCTCTACTTTAGTCTTCATTATTTGAGGTACCAACAAATAGCCTGCACCTGCGGCACAAGGCCTTTAAGTGCTCTATACCAGTGGTCCCCAACCCCCGGGGTCAATTGATGCCGGGCCGCACAGAAAGAATACATAACTTATTTCTGTTTTATTTATTATCTGATACTGAACAATGTTTTTTTTTGGAAACTTACCAGATTCTCTCCACCACATCTGTCTATGACTCACTTTTGATGCATGTCAAGATGCTTGCCTCGTTCACATGTCTTACCTGCATCTTCTACCTTCTTAAAGGGGCTGCTCCGGCGGGTAACACATAATACATTATTGCTAAATTGCAACCCCCAAGCTAGCAAAATAAACAAAAAACAACACAGTGGATTCACTCTTTTTATTTTGTTGTATTTATCCTCCACACCTTAAAGGCCGGTCTGTAAAAATATTGTGCGACATTAAACCAGTCCGTGGAGCAAAAAAAGGTTGGGGACCGCTGCTCTATACATCAGTAGTAGTACTTTATAATCAATGCGATATTGAATTGGGAGCCAGTGTAGGCTGATTAAAACAGGAGTGCTGTGGTCTTGCTGTATATTCTAGAGCTGGTAATGACTCTTGCTGCTGCATTCCGGACTAACTGGAGCTTATTTGTGCACTTACTCGCACACCCAGACAGTAAAGCATTACAGTAATCTAATCTAGATGTAACAAAAGCATGAACTAGTTTTTCTGCATCCTGTAACGACATCATATTTCAAATTTTAACAATATTTCTAAGGTAAAAGAAGGCGATCCTGGTAATATTATTCATATGAGCCTCAAAGGAAAGACTAGGGTCAATAATCACACCAAGGTCTTTGACTGCTGTACACACTGAGACACAAACATCATCCAGAGATGCTATGTAATCGGAAAGTTTACTTCTAGCTGCATGTGGTCCTAGTAAAAGTACTTCTGTATTATCCGATTTGAGCAGAAGGAAGTTATCAAGCATCCACTGTCTAATGTCCTCAACATTGTTAGACTGATGTCTCTCATCTGGTTTGCTGAAACATATCATCATGGAAGCGAATACCATAATATATAATTTTACCTAGAGGCAGCATATGTGAAGAGAAAAGCAGTGGGCCTAAGACAGATCCTTGCAGAAAAACAAACTTTACCTCAGAGAGTTTACAAAATTATAGCAATCAGTCAGATAAGACCTAAGCCAGAAGATATGTGTACTTTATTCCAACAATATTCTCTAGTCTAGCAAGCAGTATAGTGTGATCAATGGTGTCAAAAGCTGCACTAAGGTCAAGAAAAACAAGTAAAGAGACAAAACCCTGATCAGAGGCCAATAACAGATCATTTCCCACTTTATCTAGCACTGTCTCTGTGCTATGATGAGGCCTAAATCCCGACTAATACATTTCAAAAATGTTATTCCTGAGTAGATGAAGATAAAGGGGAGGTTTGATATTGGCTTATAGTTGGACAGCTGACAAGGGTCAAAGTCAGGTTTCTTAATTAGGGGGTTGATAACTGCCAGTTTGGAGGATTTAGGTACATAACCAATGCTGATGGAAGAATTTATTATTTTTAGAACAGGTTCCATTCCTTCTTAAATTATTTGTTTGAAGAAACTTATAGGCAAGGTTTTGAGAATACAATTGATGATTTTGTTGAGGAAATAAATTAGATTAATCCTTCTATTGAAGAGAAGTAAAACTTTGTAAATGATTGTCTGTTATAATAACACTGCTACAGGGTTATTTATAAAATAGTTTGGATTTAAATTAATCGTCTGGATTTTGTGCCTGATGTTTTCTATTCTATTATTGATGGTGTGCATGTTAGTGCAGTGCTTTTATTCCCTGTTAATTTTGCTACCCTGATGAATAAAAATCTAGGATTATGCTTGTTTATTTTCTACGAGGGTGGAGAAATATGCTGATCTAGCAGCACTAAGAGCTATTCACCTAACGTGCTGCTGGTGCCCCTAAAGGTATAGCTAATTGTATGTTCCCCAAAATAGAGTTTCCTATAACCTTTTAGGTTTCTCAGCAGGTGCTTCACTGAAGAGAGCAACCCTGATAGACGAGTAAAGCGGAGAGGAATGGTGCTCCCGTGTGCGAGCCTTAGCGTTAGCGTTGGCTTTGCGAGTATTTCACAGATTCACCCACTCTCCCCTCTGCGAGGGATCATGACGTAATACAGTTTAATCTTCACTGATTCTGAATGAAAATTCTTGAATAGCAGGCAATAAAAATACCCGAGCTTAAAAAAATAAATGAATGAATAAATAAATAATACTGGAAGCCTCAAGAAATATAACAGAAAAACTTTACACAAAAATCAATTACACTGTAAATGTAATGAATTATTAGTTAAAAAATAATACGGTGTTAATTAAATGAAATATGTAAAACTCCAGGTTTTACTCCATTTTTGGAGTGGATTAAATTGAATCATTTAATTGTTTTTTTATTTTATTATTATTTACATTCTCTTCACTAATTTCCATTATATTAAGATTATAAAATGCTTTCTCTGTGTTTATAGAATTGCTTATTTCCTTGGATCGTCGTTCAACTTGGAGAATTGGGGTTCACTTAGACTTGATTGGAAACATGCGCTTGTGTATTTATGTATTTCTGCGTGCTTAATGTTACCATAGAAAGAGTATGGTTACATGCGCTCACTATTTAAGGCTGTTCCCTTGTCAGAAATATTTCTGACATGCATTTTTATTAGTAGTTTCATCTGTATTAGTGTGCACAAGATAACAGGAATCAAAACCATGTTTGGGCTTTTGGTGGTGCCCTCATGATGCTGTGTTGAGTCTGACGCACAGTATACGGTTAATATGCGGAGGAAAGATGGGTTAAAAGTGTTTTGTTTTTCCCCCCACCCTTGTTCATACATTCTTGTGCATTAATTGCACCTGTTCCTCTGTATTCGATTCTGTTTGTCCGCTCTTTCTTCTTTATGGATGTCTATCTTTCTCGACTTTAACACTTTTTTCTCCACATTCTTCTTTCGATTGCTTTCTGTCTCTCTCAGCTGCGCTCGCCCTCAGGTGCTGTGCTGTGTTGTGTTGCCACACACTGGAAGCTTGGCATAAATCAGTGCTGCACTTTTTAATTCCTTCCTCTGGCTCTGTAGAATCTCCAGCAAGTGTAAATGACAGTGCGCTAGCACGCGTGGGAGCTGCACACACTGGGACCAGATGTGGCCATGAGCAGAGAGACACACATACACACACAGTACATATATATATATATATGTGTGTGTGTGTGTGTGTGCATACACAGTACTACATCATATAGTACCCACTTACGCATCTACACAGATACACAAGCACACACACTGATTTATATGTGTGGGTCTGTTTAAGGTTCAGTAAACCGCCATCTTTGTGAAACAGTTTGTTATAACTCTAGACCTGCTTTTCATGCATACCCTGTCTTTCGTCAGATCTGTCTCTCAGCAGGAGAGAAGAGAAATGTCACACGAGGTGGTATTAAAAAGTTTACAAGAAAGTACTTTATTTATCTACATATACATTAGATCACCTTAAAAATTTGAGCTGGATCTCCATCTTCGGGAAGAGGGCGACGCCTGCATGTGCCAAATCTGGCGAGTAAGGCGGGTGCAGAAGTGAGACTATGTGGGTCGACTTTCTCAGGAAAGAGAAATAAAAAAAAGAATAAAGATAAAAATAAAGATTGTTATAGATTATTATAGATTTTTTTTTTAACCCAATATATGTTACAGATAGTTAATGTTTCTTCAGTTGTGAAATTTTCTCCAAATTTTACTGTACAAGAAAAAAAATAAATACATTTAAGGCTATTTCTACTTTATTTGGTGGCGACATCTAATCAGCTTCGCTCCTTATCTCTCTCAATTGTTCCAGACCATCGTTCATTTCACACTCCTGCATCTGGTTCGGAAGTGGGTTTGCAAATTGAGTCCTTATACCAGGCTTACTTAGATTTTCCTAAAGGTCTCATTTGATGAGTTTTTGGCGTTTGAATGTTATGCGGGTTGGAGTTGGACTAAACATGTGATACTTAACTTGGACTCGAGTCTATTTTTCTTGCACAACAAGTGAGGAGCGATATTAAATCCAATAACACCGTCTGACAGTTTGTTGTAACCATAATACGTCTTGTTGAAATTTATGTCCTAGGCTGTAAATATACTACGAAACTATGGAATGCATTGGAGTCCGATATTAAAGCCATAAATCTGACACTATTATCTAATTAATAGTACCATGCCTTTAACGTCAACAGAAATGTTAATCATCTTAAACAGAGATGGTGATTAGCTGGAAAAGTGGAATTTTTTCTATAATGAATTATAAATGGTATATATGTTGTAAGCGAAGCGGATGAGTGCGCGATTAGCTTGTTCTTTATATCATACCATCAGCATCGTTCTAAACATTTTACAACTCGCAGTGAATTTTAATCATTATTGAGAAACGTACATTGTAAAGTAAATATTTATTTTGTTATTTACAGCATTAAATACACATGTGTATAAATGTATAAATGAACTGACACCTACATTTCCTTTTTATTGAATCCAGGCGTAAAAAAACTTGCCGTTCAGCTTCCCCTTAGAATGTTGCACCAGCGATCACGTCAAGCCGCTGGTTCATGTCGGCCCTGACCTCAACCCCACTGAACACCTTTGGGATGAACTGGAATGCTGACTGTACCCCAGGCTTCCTCACCCTCCATCACTGTCTGTTCTCATTATTGTTCTCATGGTTGAATAAAAACAAATGCCCACCGTCACACTACGAAATCTAGCGGAAAGACTTTCCAGAACAGTGGACGCAGTAAAATTGCGGACAAACCCCATGTTAATGCTTTTGGGTTCAGACGGTCCAACGAGCACTTATAGGTGTGGGGATCGTATGTCCACATACTTTTTGCTGTACTGTGTATGCTAACTCTACAATTTTTAAACGCTTCATGATCGTTTCCTCGTTTCTGTGAATTTGATCGTGTATATATTGCGTTTCTCAGTAACTGAAAACCGTGACCACTGAACACATGCATCAAAACAGATCACACAACAGTGCACATTTCGTAGTAATCAGTAAATATGGTCGATTTCGGTTCTACTATATTATTAAATCAGGCTCATTGCGATGTGGAAGTGACCCCGAATAGTCGAAGGATGTTGTAAATACAAATCTGAAAAGAAAGAGAAGCATCTTAGGGGCAGGGATTTCAATAAACTATTTAACAATATCTAAAGGTATATTCTGTTCTAATTTAATTCTAAATTTTTTAAATTTTCGGCTTTTAGTTTAGCAGATTTCATTTGTTTTGCTGAGGTGATATTATACATCATCATCTATATGTCTGTGTGATGTTCTGTACATCATGGCTTTAAAATGTTGTGAACACTTATTTTGGACTGCGACCTCGCGAGCCGAATTTCTTGCGATGTCATTCGAGTCATTACGAGTCACCGTATCCTTCAGACAGTCATTTTGTGAGGCCTTGTTCTGGGCTTCTAAACTCTCCAGCAACGTCGTCATCCCGGCCACAGGCCGTAAAAAAGTCTGGGGGGTCTGCGTGAGCGAATGAGCAAACAGCAGCATGAAGTCAGCCTGGGCTGCTTTCTCCATACTGGATTCGATGCAGGTCTTGACGTCAAACAACGAGGGAAGGTTTGTGTAGTGTTCGGGGACAATACACAGATGCAACATGCGCTCCTTTCATGTCACCTCCCAGTTTTTTCTGCCCCCCCTCTACCGCCTTTATTTTTGGGGCCTGTTAAGCCTGTACCCTCGTACGCTACCTCAAAGAGAGCAATTAAGAGTGGAAACGAAAGGAAAATGAAAGGCCATGTGCAGAATAAAGACAAGTTGTGCAGGCTAATTATACTGTATCCGACCCAAGCTGGGAGGAAGACGGTGCCAGCCAAATGTTTTTCTAAACGTTTACTGCACGAGACCCAGCTCGAGGATTTAACCTCCCAGATTTGCACAGATTCACCTCATTATATTTTTATTTGCACATTCGCATTTGTTTTCCTCAAATGTTTACTCGTGTCCAAATCTCTGCTTCGCTCTCTTTCTCTCAGACATCCCAGGATGCACATCAAAACAGGCCTCCTTGACGCCCACCTGTACTGCTTTAAGAGATCCGTGGTCGACTTTTTAGTCGAAAACAAGTAAGTCTGGGGAATTTCCCACCATGAATTATGACCTTTCACGCCTCTTTTGGCTTGTTTACTCTGCACCTCCCTCGTTCTTAATGGTGGCTATGAAGTTGGAAGGATGGAAACTCTGCTAAGGAAGGGTATGGAAACTCGACTATATTATTAAACTACATAACTTAATTCCACAGCGCTATCAAACACACAGTGATTTACTTTCTCCTCTCCGTAAAAAGCCGTAGGTGTGTGTTAGCCCTCTCTTTTGAGGTGCCAGGCACATTTGAAACACACCACCTGAGAGCTTTATGTTAGCGTGAGCTCAGAAAGTGACATAAATGCGTCGAATCTTCTTGTAGTGAGTCCACGGTGGGTACATTGACTCACTTTTAAACAGCTCGGATGCATAAAGAAATACTTCCGACCCCCCAGTCCTCATTCACGGTCCACTTTATCTGTGCTTACATGCCATAGCAAGGCTTTTGAAAACCCCTGCCATCCGTCAATGTAATTCACCTTTGATATAAATATCATTTCAATTAATCTGCCTTTATCATCTACCCTGGTTCCTCCCGCTCCCATTTTCTCTCATCAAATCCGACTGACTTTTGTAGCCTGCCTTTTCCCCCTTCTATTGCTTTGTTTGGTACCATTTCCCCCCCTCCCTCTCTCATTCCATTTCTCTCAACCTCTTTCACTCTTGAGGCTGCTGAGGCACAGAGTAGCGAAAGAGCGAAATGGACAGAGTAACTGTTGTTTCTCTCACGGCTTTCAAATGGAAATGCTAATCTTGACCGAAAAAAAAAAAAAGGAACTAAAGCGTAAGGGTGAGAGTGGGGAGCCGGAGCAGGAGCGATGGTTAGGGACCCACTGAAACTCGGCCCCAAGCTTTTTTTTTTGTTTTTTTTTTTTTTTTTTTTAAACAAACCCTGCTCCATCCTGATCCCTTTAAACCTGGGAGATGCCCATGAACTAGAATCCACACTGTGGTGACATAGTCGTCCTTTTCTGTCCCCCATTGTGCCTTTGTTTGAACCTTTATAAGAATGAAGAAAAGAGTCCTTAAATAGTCGTCCCCTATTCCGTGCTGAAGCAGTGCACTGATATGATGAATGTGCATGTGGGATATAGGTATAAGCCTCTTTTTTCTGCAGCAATCGTGAACTAACTATTTGATATATATACACTGATATAATTCTGAGATGATTTTTTTGTCCTGCCCCAGGTCCATCACTTCTCTGCGGGGGGAGCTGGTGCCGTATCTGGTGCGGAAACAGTTCATGAAAGCTTCAAACGTCCAGACGGATGACAATCACCCCGAACTGAATCAAAAGCAAAAAGAGACAAACACTTCCCTGGGTAAACTCTCACTTGACGACTCTTTGGAAAATTCATATACAATGAGCCCTATTTTCAAAAGAACTGTAATTACACTGGTCCTCAATGACATGATTCTGATTAACCTCCAATTAAAAAAATGTCACCTTTTTTTTTTTGTTTCATCCAACATGATGATGCCAAAGTCTGCAAACAGCCTACAAAGCATTGGATAAATGATTGTACATTTCATCTACTGTATAATATAATATGAGAGAAAAAAAACTTGTTTTCATGTGGAGAAAATGGGGTACCATAAGAAAATGACCACAATGCAACATTTGAGGAGCTGCAGGGAAATCTGGCAACCAATGGTCACTTTTGTTCCTGTTGTGTCTCAGGTTGTTGAAGCATTTTCTCACAAAACATGGACACTCAAGCCTAAAAAAAATTCTGCATAATTCTGCATACATTCTGCAAAATAAGACAGCTACTCAAGAAACAAACACTATACAATGGTGAAGTATGGTGGTGGTGTAATCACGATATGGGGCTGCCTCTCTTCATCTGGGACTCGAACGATATTCACAATAGAAGGAATAATGGATAGAAGATCTCTGCCTCTGCCATACACCTGAGGAAAAAAGATTTCTCCTTCCAGCACGATAACGACCCAAAGCACATACTTTAAGAAGAAGAAGACAGATGTTTAGGAATAGCCCGGTATAAGCCCAGATATAAATCCTACCGAGAACCTGTAGAATGACATGCACACGAGATCCTCCTGAAATTTGATAGATCTGGAGCATTTTTGTCAGATAAAGTGGAAGGAAAGGAGTTCAGACTTCTGGGTTTCTGTTTGGGTTTTGTTTTGTATGAAATCATTTTAGCAACAGTGAAAGAATTTGCTGATTGTATTATTTTCATTCAAATAATCACACTCTATAATAACAAATACAGATTTCCAACACACAAGTGTACACTATTAAGTTATAGATGTCTTCAGTGAAATTAAAAGCAGGACAAAAATAACCCTTGCACACACTTGATGCTGTTTCACAGAGATCTTGAGCTCCTCCAAAGATGAGGGTCTCCTGGAGCTTGCGCGGGATCGCTCCTGCTGGAACGATCATCGTGGCGACATGAGCGAGGCCTATCACGGCGGAAAGCTTCGCTGCTACGTGCACGTCATGGAGGACAGTGTTTGTTACCGCGTCAACACACTAGCCGCGTACGTGGAGGCCAATCGAGTGGTGAGCAAAACCGGTGTGCTGTATGCTAACCGGATTAGTTGTTATGCAAAATGATGTAGCTAAATAATACGGCCACTAGCTAGATTGTGTTAATCCTGGACACACATGTGGTACTCTTAGGACAGGAATAGTTGTGGTTTTGAAAAGCCTGGGAAATCATCCACAGCTGAACATTATTGCTATGAGCTTTGGGAGGTGGTAGCTTAGTGGTTAAACACTGCCACTCCTGGGCCCCTGAGCAAGGCCCATAAACCCATAGCTTCTCACTTGTATGAATGAGATCAATGTAAGAGTCGCTCTGTATAAGAGCATCTGCCAAATGCCATACATTTTAAATGTTATGTAATCTATTACATGCTTATATTTGACTGATTTTGGTGCTCCTCAGGTTCCCAAACTGGTCGAAGAACCTCCAGTTCACCCGTCTGCTGTAGTGTCTGAAAGATGTCTCGTAAGTCCAGTCGCGGCTGAATTGTTGATCGCACATAGATGCACGTTTCCATTTATTTTCAAGGTTCTGTGCATTAACAGTAACTATCTGTTCGTTAGGTCGGGGGCGACAGCATCATCGGCGCTGGGAGCCAGATTGCAGACAAAACCTCCATCAAACGCTCGACCATCGGTGCGTCCACCACAGTCAAGGAGAAAGTCAAGATAACGAACTCCATCATCATGAACGGTGTCACTATTGAAGAAGGGTAGGTGCTTCAGCCGCTTTCTGTATTAATTATCGTGCTTTGGTATTGCGATTGATCAGCGTAGGGCCGCGTCTCGGCGATACGATACGTATCCACGCGTCACGATACCATGTGTCGCGATACTGTAAGCCAAAAAAATTACATTTAACCAGAACACAGTAGGCTACTAGTATCCTAATACTAATAGTATTAGCGCTAACTATTTACCGTATAACAGCACTCATATTAGTTACTTTCGATAGTGTTGACTGAACTTTATCTCTGATCTCTAGGATTATGTGATTACTGTACAGAGACAGAGATTTTTGTTTTTGCTGTTGTCTGGAAAGTTGAGCGAGAGGACAGGACCCGCAGCCCGATTAGCGTCCTGCTACGCTGTCCAGAGAATTGGGGGGGTGGGGTGATGCTTCGTCTGGTGCGTTTTTATTGTTTGAGAAAAAACAGAAACTTCTGTTGTCAAGCGGTTCAAGGTGCTCGCTGACCCTGAACAGGCCGCCGATGCATCAAGCACCCAGAAAAGTGATGAATGTCGATGTAATGATTGCCAGAGAGACAAGTGCATCACCGTGCAGGTTACACCGAACGGAAAAAACGCAGCGGAAGACGGGGTTTTCTTGGGAAACGTCTTAAAGATGAGCCTGGAGAATCGCAATAGCGAGTGCAGCTTTCTTTTTTGGATTTAGCGAAAGCCGCTCAGATCGAAGCCGATCTCAGTAAACGGCGGGACGCGGAGCGGGTCGTCGACGCCGTTGATCTTTGCGAACGAGTGAGAGTGGGATAAGTGCGTTTTTGTCCAAATCTTTTTTTTCTTCTTCATTGTGGTTTTAAGCAGGCGAGGTTGGTGCCAGCGCGGGGGACCCTCACATCCGAGTTAAAGCTGGGTGAAAGAAATGAAAACGAGAGAGAGAGAGAGAGAGAAACAGGAATTCTTTCAGATTGATAAAAAAAATATAATAATACATGTAAGAAGGGATTATCAATGTTAAAGAAGCCACTTGCATTTTTGGTCTCTTTTGTTTGCATGGAGGAGTGGTTGTTTACAAAGCTCTGGGGGCTTTTGGGCTCGTGGGGGGGTGGGGGGTTTTGGAGCAAGGGATGAGAAGGGTGGAGGGCAAAGGAGAGTGAAGGAGGGGGTCACCATGAGGAGGAACACAGTGTCAGTAATTAGTGGTATTTCAGCAGTGCTTCTTTGGTGGTCTCTCTGTTTAATTCTCCAATGCTTGTAATCTCTCATCACTACCCGTAAACTCCCCCTTCCTCCCTCTCTCCCTCTCTCTCTCTCTCTCCCTCTCTCTCTCTCTATCTATATATTATGTGAATGCAACTTATTTGAATATACATTGCTGTGTGTAAATACACTCCTATTCACACTCCAATATCAGCTGATATTTAAATTCTGTCTGGTCCTATGGGGATGGTAGAAGGTTCTAATCCTTTAGTCCTATAAAAGATCTCAAGGCAGCCCTGATATTCACTTCCTGAACCGTCTGGAATGGAACAGGAAGTGCAAACACACCTACCTTTCTCCACCATCTCGAACACCCCGCTCAACTCACACGCGAATATATATTTTGGCATCGGGCAGCACAGCGGGCCACCTCACACCTCAGACGCCGCTGTTGTTTTTAACACACGTGCTAATGGGAGCGTAGAGGGAATAAAAGAAACTGGCAGAAAAGAAAAAAAAAAACGTCCGGATCAGGTTTCCTCTGTAGGGGCTGGGCGGCGGCGATTGGGTGCACGCAGGACAAGATCCTCAGCTGTGCAATTAGTGCAAAGACATGAAAGTTGAAGACTGGCGTGTTTTTCTGAAATATATTCCTGCGCCCGAGAGCGCGAGAGAAAGCCAGGCTTGGCTCGATCAAACATCAAACTGTGCAAATACGATTTTATGGTGCCAAAGCGAGCCTAGGAAAATATTATTCTTCGTGCGGTGTAAACAGGGAGCAGCTTAGAGAACTGTGTGTGTGTGTGTGTGTGTGTGTGTGTGTGTGTGTGTGTGTGTGTGTGTGCGTGCGTGCGCATGTGTGCGCGTGTCATGGCATGCACAATTTAAAGCACTGTCCGGTAAACACTAAACTGCTCCTGTGTTATGTACAAATACAAAAATGGTATGCTGACATGTACATTAACACACGCACAGATTATTTAGAATAGAATAGAATAGAATAGAATAGAATAGAATAGAATAGAATAGAATAGATGCATTTCCTGGTCACATGTACTTTACAGCAGCGAAAAGGTTTAAGGGCCTTGCTCAAGGGCCCAAGGGTGGCAGCTTGATGTTGCTGTGGCTTGACATGTATGTATGTGAATATGTGTATATATATATATATATA
>MU548165.1:622664-685711 GCA_024362625.1 Silurus asotus
AAATATACAGTATATAACATTTTTTAGGGGTTTTACTATTTTTATTTCATATATATATATATATATATATATATATATATATATATATATATAAGATTTTGTTTTGTCTTGTGCATTTGAAAAGCTGAAAAAACTATTTGCCTTGGGTCAATTTGAAATGTTAAGAAGTGTGTATCTTTAAATTCATGGTAATTGGTTGTATAGTTTGGTGTGATTTTTGCTGACATAATGAGATGTCCTATATACCTTACAGTGTACTTGGTGGGAGGTGCTGTATTGATGTTTGTAGAAGTAAAAAATCGGTGATGTGGGTTATACAGCTGTCCGTATGACCACCATGAGTGAGCGACTGCATGTCCTGCTGTCAGAAGAAGCAGGGAAGCACAATAGGGTTAACTTTATTTGTACACAAAAAAGCAGAGCAATGGGACCACCCAGTGAGAACATCACAGCTAATCGTCTCCCCCAGACCTCCCCTCCGTCCCCCAACAACTCGGAAGACACTATAAAGGACTAGTCTTAAAGATTTTTCTCTCTTTGCTGTTGAAGATTTATGACATTCCATTGCAGCTCCTAAATTACAGGCTTGAAGCGAGTTTCTCAGTCACGAAGGCCAATGAGCCTCCGGAAGATTCTCGCTGATGATTTATCATGGCTTGCTCCGGCTCTGTGGCCAAACCAAGTCGTTTAGTGTCACTAATGAAATGATCATGAGTTCTTTGTCTTTGCAGCCTTCGCCTCCTCGTACTTTGTAGTTTTTTTCAGTTTTTTTGGACATGTTGAAATCATTTCCCTAGACTTTCTAATGGTCCTCTCTAAATCCATAAACTAATATGTGCGTTTGAGGATCTCGCTGTGTGTTTTGTCCTCCCTTTTTCCTCCCAGCCTGAACGCTGTCCAATTCAAGACCGTCGGATGTTCGTCACATCAAGGCCAAGCCGCGGCAGTAGGAATCGTTTTTTGCTGAATGTATAATTTATTTGCCCTGCTGAGCTAGATTGTTGGTCTTTTCACAGGCCAGCCAAATAAAACTTGAACTGAAATTGAAATGTGAAAATCAGCTCGAATTTCTACTATCTTCCGTATGTCTGTCTTGTTTTTGTGTATGTAATATATACCACGTAGCTAATCAGAAGCCGTGCCCTCTGCCCCGTCCTCACATCATCCGTGCCCAGACCTCCAGGTTGTGCTTACAAGTCACTGCATGGGTCATCTGGATGGAGGAAGGTTTGTATATTTAGGCAGAGCCTCCTGGAACCCCAAGAGTCCCGAAAGCTAAACTGGGATCCGAGCCCACCGGAGCTGTGTTCAATGTCATTCCCCACCCTCCGGGGCCGAACGTGACAGATGCTTGTGTTTTCCAGCACCCTGGTTCAGATGTCAACCGACAGATCATACATCAGGCCTTGCTTACTGTCTCTGTGTAGTTTCCAAGCCCAAGTTTGTGCGCTCGTCTGCTTGGACGGCAAAAGGTGAAGGGACCGAAACCCGCTGCAATCTAGAAAGTATATTAGGTTGGTCCACTGTAGCACTTGGGTCTTCTGCAGGCGATATGCTTAAGAAAAAGTGCTAATGTTAACACATTACTGGCTAAATGGGTATGAACTTCAGTTACATTAAGTGGCGTAAGTGCATTGTACTTGTGGACGCGTCAATGGTCATAAATCATAGGGAGTGACATCATTTGAGCATGGAATGGCTCCAGATACCTCTGCCAGCCGAGTAATGGCAGATCCATGGTGGAAAGAAGGAATGAAACGGCCAGTGACAGGCCTGAGCGGTCAGGGCTTCTGCTCAGAGGGACCCTGTGTGTGTGTGTGTGTGTGTGTGTGGGGTGGTTTGTGTGTGTCTGGTTAGAGGGCATGGGGGGATGCTGTGCATCCAGGACTGAGCATGGTGCAGGGTGTGAGACTGCCTTGGCCACCCAAGTGGACCAACCTGCATGTTTGCTGCTGACCCCTACACATTAACAGAACACTTCCTCAATTTGTCTTCTGTGTTCCTGAGGCCCAAACGAATTTCCTCTCTTTTTTCCGCGGCCACCTTTTGAGACGCCGCGTCCCCCGCAAGCCTCCCTTCAAAATCACGCCCACCTCCAGCGCACACACACTTAACAATTAGTACTTTCTTAGTGGCGAACAAAGACAGTATGCACGCTGTGTGGCCTGTAAAGGCGTATATAACCTCAAAGACACACGAGGCAGCGCGCAGCTTTGAAATGAACACACAGGCCACGGGACAATGATCCTCAAGACATTTACACTGTTTTAAGCTATTGTTCCACTTGGGTCAGCTGCTGTGGCGCAAGGAGTTGTACAGCCTCTTTTCGGAGAAAACGTGAAAAGTTAGACTTTCTCTATGTAAAAGCTAGTTTTCGTTACCCACACCTGTGGACGGAGTTTACTTACTGTCTGGAGTAGCAGGAATGACCGATGACTCCTTTTCATGACATTTTAAAATGATAGGAAAAATTGAGACCCTTCCTCATGCAGTCAGATCATTTTCGATGCTAAATATAGATAATATAAAGGGTTTGACAAATAGGGATTTTCACTGGCACTTATATAACGTGCAGCACACTAATTGATATTATTAATTTAGGATCTTATTTGATAAAAAAATCAGTGGCACTTGGGACTCCTTTCCATCCTTGTGTCTGGACAACGTTGTCAGATCACCTGAAAAGTCTACCCCCCCCACTCTCCCTCTCTGCGTCTTGTCTGTCACGCTGTCCCCTCTTTCAAGCCCATAGCAGGCCCATATTTTTATATTCCTCAAAAGAACGAAATAAAGAAAATGGAAAAACAAAAGGGTCTGATTTCTTGCCACCTGCTAACTCTGCCCTTCGACAATAACACTGTTAAAGGACCACAAACAAAGACGCCACAAGAAACGTTTGGTGGGCCATTCATTACTACGACAAAAGAGACAGAAATATATTATCATAATTAATCTTATCTGTGACTGTGGGTGGCAAGGCTTTCCCATTTGCGACCGATGGGCCTTTACAATGCCAACATGTACACATCAGTGTGTCACAATGCCCATTGGGGCCTAAGAATATTTTAAGCTTTGTAAATATTCACTAAACAAGTCCTGGGTGTTAGCAGGAGTCCAGCATCCCCCTATGCCTTTTACCAGGCGAAATAGCCTGTTTCTTCCTTTTTTGAAGATAAATGTGGTTTCTTTTTTTCCCTAAGGTATCACCCTGGGCAAAATGGCTAATCTAAATATGTATTTTGTATAATAATATGTATAATAACAGTTTTAATGTTAAATGTAATGAATTTAGACTACAAATGTAAAGCTGCTAGAAAAAATGAGTGTATTAATATTTCAGACTGAAATTATATTTTAAAAAACGTGGCACATTAAAAGACATTTTGGAACGTTTTAAAAGTTCAACACTATGTCCCAAATTTTTTCCCATTACAAGAAAAACCTGAGCAATAAATCCTTATAAAAATGAGTGTAATTACAGTTTCAGAGGTTCAGAAATGAAATTCTCAAAACTACTTGTTCAACCTCCACATCATTAAAAGCGAAAGCTTTGGTACATTAATAGATTGTGTACAATGTTCTTCTGGCTCCTACATTATCAATTGTTTGTAATGTTGATTAAAATATATCATACCTTAATTATTTTAACCCCCAAAACATCATCAGACATCAGTTTATTGCATAAGTCCTTAAATGCACAGTAGTAAAAACTTAAAAAAAAATTTTTTTTTGAAAACAAACAAGAAACAAACAAGCACTTGTACAGTACAGCAAAAGTGAATCCCGTCTGGTCTCTTGCAATCAATATTCAAATCCAGTAATGTGTAGATTTGTGCTGTTGACGTTCTTATCAGAAGAAATTCAGCCCTGTTTATTTTTAATCATTGTAATATAAACTGTAGTTTACATCAGGAAATACTGAAACCATACACTGTCATGCTGACGACGACTAAACGTTTTGACTTGTTATTCTGATGGCTATGAGATGTTCATTGTCACAAATACTTACCTTCGAGAGATAAACGAAGGATTTTGCTAATAACACAGGCCAGTAATCCACTGTGTGCTAATTGTTTTGAGAAACGCACTCACTGGTTCGTAAATATTAAGGCTGATTCGAGAAATTCTCCAAAGCAACTGAGTAAAACTGTAATCTCCGAAAGCAATAAGACCTCCATGGCACTGCGCATGGATTCCATGCCTCCTAGGATTGAGGTGCGTTTTGTCTGTGCACTTCCTTTTCTTGCTTTTTTCTACATTAACCTTTAACCCTATAAGAATACCTGTTAAAACAGGACATTCCTGTCATTGTAACCGCTACTTCTTTTATTACTAATCTCCCAGAATTCCCTTTGTGTCAGTTAGTAGTTTTAACTAGTAAACCAAAATGGGGGATGGGACCTCGGCTTAGGTGAATGATCGGATATTTGTTGGGTCATGTGGCTAATATAGACTATGAATATCATTTATTTTACACTTTGCAGATTGAGTGGAAAACAAAAGTTGCTTTTACTAGCGGGAAGTAACAGTAATTAATAATTATCCAATAGCAACATGACCTGAAGTTTTTTATTCCACTTATACCACAGAAAGAAAAGTTGTTATTGTGGAATGTATTAAATTGTTTTATGATATTATTTGAATAATCGGAAAATACCAACTTCACATTCTAAGGCTAATTCGCTCAGTTGCAGTAGTAAAAATGCCTAAAAAAAACACGTAAAGCAGCGTTAAGTGTTAATACTGTTAGCTACTAGCAAAAGGTATTAGCAGAAACAAGGCACATGGCTGTAGGTGTTTACGTTTTGGGGGCGGGGGGTGATGGTGGGGGGAGTTTGCATGATGGTAGCTTTCTGGAGAACGCATGGTCATCTCCTGAGTTTATTTATCCAAGGCCTGCAGACGTCAGGCCAGACCTCCCTCAGTTTGTTAGCCTTAAAGGGGCCCTGACCGCACAGAGCAATTCCTCGCATTCCACATGAACCCTCATTAAATAAAAAAAAAAAGTTGTCTTTCTCTGCATCACCGGAGCAAACACGCATTCTTCATAACCTTGTACTAGTGTGTGTTATATTTCATGCGTGTGATTGACACCCACCTCCCCTCCTGCTGCCCACAGTTCCAGCACCATCTGGTGTGGCAAAGCATCGGCGTATTAGATTTGAGGCAAATGTCTGAAAAAGACTTTATTTTTAGTTAGTAAATAAGCCTACACTCGCTACGTTTACTTGTACAGGACGAATGTTTCTTAGGTATTTACGGCGTCGCCTTTTAATATCATACCGTTTTCAAAACCCATACAATGATTCCTGAATTCACTGCTATAGAAGATTCAATCCCACCACATACCTGCGTTCAGACTGAGCAAACACGCTCACCTCAACCCATCAGCACTCAATCTCTAGATTAGGCCAGATACTAGCACACCGGGGACGGAAACGCAATCAACGATCTGTGAACATTTAACTCACAAGAGGAATTCACGCTTAAATTCATGATCATTTCTCTTCACTGCAAATGAATAGTGAGATTTCTTCAGTCCTGGGACTGAACAAGAGGCCTGATTGGACTGTTCACATGACTAAGCTTTTCTATAGACGGATCACAATCAGCAAAACCTCATAATTTATCGTTTCATCACAAGTGACAACTTGTGCACAAGGATGGGGGCTTTTTACAATACCACAAGTACCACCTCGAGCACCTTTAATTAAGCTGATTGTTACCACTGTATTTTATATATAGCACCTAATTGAGACTCACTAAATACTACACTAACATATTCAGAGGAAATAAATGGTTTAGGATTCACAACGGTAAAACATATGTTTTAAATGTCATCCATTTACATGTTCAGGTAACTAAATGTACACGAGATTGACAATCAAATGACCTGTATTTTGTCTTTTTTTTTTTCCTTTCCTGGACAATATACATGAGCTCAAAAGACCAAAATCTGACTGGAGGTAAGTCACATGAACAAGCCTTAAATGTTTTTTTTAGTTTGTTGAATTCTCTTTATTAAAGTTAATGATTATAAACCTGTGACAAGCTTTTAAACCTTTTATGCACAAAAATGACATGGTATTACTCAGAAATACACACGGGAACTACTACTAAGGGATATTTGAATTGTTTGATGTTATAGCATTCTAAAAGGGTTCAACTTTAAAATCAAAAATCATTTGAAAACATATAAAAAGTTAATTGTTTTGACTTATTTGGCACATTTTTAATTATGATCAATAGTTTTAAATGAGTACTTGTGCTGTTTATATATACGGTATGTGTTATATACTGTATGTGTGAGCATTTGCTATCTGGGGCGTTGTTTAGACTAGACCAAATAATGTATCTTTAAGACTCTATAGACCAGAGATATGAGACGAATGCATACTTACAAAGGTACAACGGTGGTCCTTATGTTTGTTATGTTTTAAAAGAAAGTGCATATGATGTGTAATTGATTCTACCCCAAACAAAGTTATTCTAACTGTTTATTAAATTGTATATGTGTTAGGGCATTTGCTCTCTGAGACATTACTTGGACTAGAAAAAGATATAGATCGAAGATACAGTACAGACCAAAAGTGTATATATATCATATATACAGTACAGACCAAAAGTGTATATATATTATATATACAGTACAGACCAAAAGTGTATATATATTATATATACAGTACAGACCAAAAGTTTGGACACACCTTCTCATTCAAAGAGTTTTCTTTATTTTCATGACTATGAAAATTGTAGATTCACACTGAAGGCATCAAAACTATGAATATACACATGTGGAGTTATATATGGAATTATATACATAACAAAAAATTTAACTGAAAATATGTCATATTGTAGGTTCTTTAAAGTAGTCATCAAGAGAATGCCAAGAGTGTGCAAAGCAGTAATCTAAGCAAAAGGTTCTTTAAAGAACCTACAATATGACATATTTTCAGTTGTTTCACACTTTTTTGTTATGTATATAATTCCATATAAAATTCCACATGTAATCATTCATAGTTTTAATGCCTTCAGTGTTAATCCACAATTTTCATAGTCATGAAAATAAAGAAAACTCTTTAAATGAGAAGGTGTGTCCAAAATCTTGGTCTGTACTATATAAGAGAAAAGATGAGACAAAAACATACCCACAAAGATACAATAGTCCTTATGTTTCAATTATGTATTAAAAATTAATTTTGTTTACTTTCCCAGGTGACTGAAAGCACACACATATGTGTATAACTCATAACTTGTATTAATAAAACTGGATGAATTAGTTTTTACAGAATGTAAAAATAATAACTTTTTGAATTTTAATTGTCCTAAAAGTGTTAGACTAAATGATCATAATTAACTTTATGGATTGAACTCGGAATGAAATAATGTTATTCATGTAAAAACGAACCCAATGGCAACAGGTTGACGTAAAAAAAAATAAAAAAAATATTAAATCCAAGATTATTTTTAGTGTAGTGACAAGAAATCCTACCCCAATTAAAGTCCATTCATTTGTCCAGATGAGCTTAAACTAGTCCTGGTAAAAGTTAAGTTACAGAATCATGCCCAGTGGTGCTTGTTATAGAGGAGTGTTAGATTTGAAGTAAGGTCTGTATATGTTCCTGAATATATTAGCAGGATTTTATTATTTTATAGTGCTGGAAAAGTCGTAATACTGACGGTGCTGTTTCATTCTTTTATATATCTGTTAGGCATGTCCTGTTTGTCAAACTGAGCAGTGTCTCTCTTGGACTCAAAGATATGAGACCAGAACATTCCCACAAAGGTACAACAGTGATCCTTATGTTTTAATGTTTTCTAAAAAATTATAATCCTATGCATTATTCACTGTATAAACTTGTATTGTGAATGAATTGTTTGTAATGAATGTAAAAAGAATAACAAAGTATGAAATATAATCGAACGTACAACCCTAGTGACAAGCGTTCCTACTCCAAAGTCCTTTGTCCAGATAACCTAGATCTTCTGCTTTAAACCCAAGAATCCCTAAAAGTCAAGCTAAAAAAATATATAAATGATAAGGAAAAGAAATGTCTCACTTGGGCTCTATAGACCAAATATAGGAGACAAAAACATGACCACAAAGATGCAACAGTGGTCCTAATGTTTCAATTATGTTATAAAAGTAAGTACGCACACTTTCCAAGGTAACTGCTCGTACATGCATTCCTACCCCCAAAAACACTCCTTTGATTTTGTCCAGATAAGATAGACCTAGACCTGGTCTAAGTCTCAGAATCATGTGAAGTGAAGCTTGTTATAGAGAGGTTTTAGACATAAAGTTATTTTTTCATGACTTTGATGCCTGGATTGTTCTTATTTTATAGTGCAGGAACAGAAGTAATAATGTTAGTGCTGTTTGGTTCTTCAGAAAGTGATGTGTGTTAGGCAGGTCTTCTCTCTGAGAGTGTTTGGACAATCAGTTCTGTGATATGAGAGACAAAAAAACAACTCTTTCAATAGACGGCATGTGTGATTGCGCCTGAACTCACTCTGGATTACTGAAAGAGCTCTCTCTCTCTCTCTCTCTCTCTCTCTCTCTCTCTCTCTCTCTCTCTCTCTCTCTCTCTCCCCCGCCGCCTCTGGGGTTTTTGGAGGGCTCTGCCTGGGTGGTCTCTCCCTCTCTCCCTCTCTCTCCCTCTCTCTCTCCGCTCCGGCGAGCTGTTGCTTAGCAGCTAATAATAGGCGATGTTTGCAAAGTAATTTGCCTCTTCCTTCGGCCAATGAGAACCAGAGCGCTCCTCCATCAAAACCCAACGCGCTCTTTTTTTCCTCCCTCTCCAGGATCTTCTCAGTGGAGAGATTCACCTTCCTCCAAACGTTCAAGCGCCGCGAGAGCGCGGTCACACTCGCCTCGTACCTCTCGCTCTCTCTCTCTTTCTTTTTTTCTCTCTATTTATCTGTCTTTTTCGCGTTAATATTCGGAGAACAAACACAAAAAGAAGAAGCAAGCCAAGGCAAAGCGCGTCCAGACCGAATGAAGACCGAAGGATCTACCCGGATTCGAGCGCATGATGTGGGCATGGTGCTGGAGGAGCTCGGCTCAGCGGAACACTAGCACGCAGAAGAGCTCACCTCCGGAGCTGTGCGCGACGGATGCGCTCGGGCTTCGTCCGCGGATTACCGAGGCGCCCGCCTTCCGTTTTGCTCGCCGACTCCTGCTCGTCGCCTCGCTGGGACTATGGCTTCGGATGCCGGAGTTTTACCCCCGAGCTACACGCGCTCCGGGAACCCGGACCTCACCCGCAGACCCAGCTACTGCCACGCCGCATTTGCGCTCAAACAGATCGCTAAGGTGATTTATTTTTTTCCGGAGCGCATCCGAGTGTTTCTCTTTATTTTTTGTTTTTTTCGTCATTTTGCACAACTTTGTTTTGTCGCACTTTGTTTTAGAAAGGAGGAAAAAAGTGTCAATGCGCTCACGCAGGGAAGTAACGGTACCACCAGCAGCTTCTCCTGCATGTTCATGATGTTCTTGTGGTTCTTGTTTTTTTGCAAACCAGGAGTGGAGAAAAAGCCTGTATGAAGCCTCCATTCATTTAACAGGCAGATGCGCGCAAGCACTTGTGATCCTCTCTATCAGCCAGGGCTTCATGTTTGATTGGGTCCAGTGGAGCATTTTCTTGATGAAGTTGTATAACTGACAGATTTCATGTGGATTTGATGGCAAACCTCGAAATCCATCATCAGCCAGGGTTCATTAGAAAGCAAGGAACAATACTGTGTCCTTTGACTGAAGACTGAAAACTTTGCACCAAGATTTTTTTACTTAATAACTAAACAACACATCTATACTCCCACTTTTTTGTTATTCTCTTTAATTTTATACTTATTATATACTGTATTATATACTTTATATATATTACTATATATGTACTGCAAAGTTTTCCCCTTTTTTGGGGGTCTGAAACAATTCGAAAGCAGCCAAAAACATGAGAAATAAATACACGTCAGATTGTTGTTTTTTTAACATTGTTTTCGGTCAGCCTTTAGAAACCGTCTGAGGAATGTTTTTCGAAATGCAATACCTAAGGAAGGTTGCCCCAGCATAGCGTCTGCTGTGCATGTGTGTGGTCCACATCAAGCTGTGACGTTTGAATTGCTTGGCACATGAAACTGGATAGTTCGAAATCACCATTTCCGTTTCCCTCGAAGCCAAAACAGTCGTGCAGGCGCTGATTACTGGTTAGTTCAGAAGTCCTGCATTGGTGGTCAGAGACGAGCCATCCGTTTGTGGTTCTTCAACACTGATGTTTTATTCATCGGCCCGGGTTCGGTCAGATATCGAGTTATGCAATAGCATTCGAATCAGTATGTAACCCAGGTCAGATTGGATTCATGAGAAAATCTGCTTGTAGTGAGTATCGAGTGGGAGTTGTATCATACATGTGCAAATATATGAACAAACAAACATGTGGGGTTTGAGAAGGAAATACAGGTAGCAGAAATCGAGATTTGAAAGCTGTTGTTTTGTGCCGTTTTTGTCAGTTTATTAGGGTTTAACACAAAATAAAAGATGCATGTCTTTTCTCACTTGCTACTGATAGTCTTTACCTTCATCAGGCAACTTTCATTTAATATATTCTCTATAACTAAACATCTTATATTTTTGAAAATCTATGTTTTTGCCTGCCTTTCACATGAATCCGAAATGATTGTCTATGGACCGAGTGACTAAATGTTCCTCTCTTGTGTCACAGGGAAAAGCTGCGGGTCAGAAAGCTCCACTGTGGCTCCGGGCCCGGTTCCAGGCTCTCCTCTTTACTTTAGGATGTCATATTCAGCGACACTGTGGAAAAGTGCTTTTTATTGGACTCCTCGTGTTTGGAGCTCTCTCGGTTGGCCTACGCGTAGCAGCCATCGAGACGGACATCGAACAGCTATGGGTGGAAGGTGAGTCCATGCTTTTGGCCTTTTGGGGTCTTTTTTGGCTGGGGATGTTTGGGGAACGGATGTGTGAGCCAAATGAACTTGTTTGTGAGTGTTACATTCTGGTGTCAAGTCGTGGGGGGTCTAGGAAAAGAGAGAGACAGCACCATCTGACCATGCACACCATTCCTTTTGCTTCCCTGCCTATTTTTGGAGAAGCTTCCCTGTTTTACTGCTCCACAAACAAGCTGACAGGCAGCAGGCTACTGAATGGAAATTAGATTTAGTTTTAAGCTGTACACTTTTTTAAAGTTCTTTTTTTTCCCACCAGCCCCTCTGTGGGCTCGCAGTGTGCAGAAGCTCGGTCTTTGAACACGGGCTGTGGGCTCAGGAATTCCATATCTTCTGTCACGCACAAGCAGTGTTCTTTTTTTTTCCCCCTAGCGCGTGCAAGCCGTCTCTTGTTCTCTCCCCATCAGGCAGTATTGTTTGCCTTTGCGCCGTGTTTTTTTTTTTTTTCCCTTCCCTTCCTTCATTTGACGTCTTTTCTGCACGCCTCACTTATCTCTGCGTTTTCGGGTATCTTTATTTGGTTTTCACACTGCCAAATTCCTTTTAAGCCCCCTAGGCTTTCGCACTGGTGCTGATCCCCTGCACAGATGGGCTGTGTGAATTGTTAGCCATCTTGGAGGCACTGACCCCTCCCCCCCTCCAGCTCTCTGTGTGGTCCTTAACTATTCTTGGATTCCATTCAACAATAAAGGCACCCTTTCCTCTAGCGACAGGAGGGAAAAAAAAAGTGAACACAGCTGAAGTTTACCCACCTGTTACACACATACGGACATAAACACATACTCCGACGTAGGGAGTTTGCCATAACCAGGTTATAAATCTAGTTTTAGGAACTTGTTAGTGCACGATTTTGTACAAGGGACATGTGTGTTCCAGGGAAGTGTTTGTCTAGCCAGTTTATGGACTGTATAAAACAGTTTTTTGTCAATTTCCGATTTAAAGCCTTTATTTAACACAGGAAGCTCATATATATTTCTTTCCTTTTTTTACGTTTTTTTTTTTTTTTTTTTATCACATACTGAGTTAGTTATAGGCGAGCCATATAGAGAGGAACTTGTTACAGTCGGTCACAAAATTAGAGCACCTATGAAACCATAATGGCTCACAGAGATGCAGAGGTGGATAGATAGAAGTGCAGATGCTTGTAAATGGGTGCTGTGCCTTTAAGAGGCAGGGCCCATGTTACTAAAGTTTCTGCTTGTTGTTTCCCCCCAATAGCCCATTGACAAAGCTGCTCACCACTGAATGAAGAGTAAGTGGTTTGGTAACATGGAGAGGTTCTTCTCACACACAAACACAAAAGTCAAACGGACAAAGAAAAGGCGTCTTTAACGGATCCACTGCTCGCAAGAGTGTATTTCGAAGTTTGGCTGCAGGACACAAAACTGTTAAGACAAATGCAATCAATCGGCAAAACAGCACCTAGGAATTAATAAAAAGATGGGGTTCACACGCACTTCCGTTTTACTTTACCATGAAAATCTCCAACGTTCAATGCATACGCAGTGTTCAGTAAATGTAGAAATGTAAAAAAAAAAAAAAAAAGCTGGCCGATTGGGATCATCTACCATCATCATATACCCTAAGGCTGTCAGGGCAACCCCCCCCGCCCCCCCAAGAAGCCAAATGTCACTCTGGCCACCAGGACCACCCGGGCATCTGCAATTGCTTCCGCGTTCTCTCAAATGATGTGCTAAGAGACACCACATACTGCAAGGGAATTTGGGAAGCCTGTGAATGGTACATTATCAGCACACTGAGTGAATCCTTGTTGTCCCCTTATATATGCTTTGAGCCTACTGTCTCTTGCTTTCTGAAATGTAATGTATAGAAAGAGAGAGACTACTATTTCCAGTTTAATACTAAGTGTCAATCACTTTTAATTCATCTTCAGGTTTGGTATTTCAGCAGGGGCTTGGTAAACACTGAGTAATTAGTATTCACACTTTTGTGCTTAAATCATTACCATCTGTTGTGCAAATTCGTTGAAGATTTTTTTAAAGTTACGATATGATAAATTAAAACTAGTCTGCTTTGCCTAAAGAGGGCTGAGGTCATTGCTGGAAGCTTGGGAAAGTCTGAGCTGGTCCCCATTGTCAGTAAGAAGAAAAGGGGGGTAATAAAGTAGAATGTGGGGTGAAGGGTTGGGGGCAGGGGAGAGCAGCGTTTTATCAGAGCTATCTTAAAACTTCCTACCCATAGGAACTTTCGCACCACGTGTGCACTCGTTCCAGAGGATAATTTGTTAGGAGAACAAAGTCAGAGTCGTTTCAGCCTGACTCTCCGAGGTGGCCACCATCTTGTTTCAATCATATAGAAACCCTTGAGAGAATGTAAGTCTATTTCTCTTTCAGAAGGAAGGATAAACAACAGCTTGTTATTGACAAGCGCGTGCCATTGCAGCGGTTTGCGAAGATCGGAGTGTATTCACGCACAGTCACATGACTAATGGAAACCTTTTGGAAGGGTTGTACAGAATTAAATTGTCGATTCTGAAAATGTCAAAAAAAATGTCCATGGGCTTAAAAGGACAGCACCATTTGTTAAACAGAAAAAGATGTTTGTGTACTCGCGCACAAGCCGAGGTTAATTCATCTCATCTGTCTCGACACAGTTTCGGTGCGTGTGACAGACATGGGCAACACAAGCAAGCTGTGCAAACATTACGGAAAAAAAGAGTGCTAGGCTTTCTGGGTAGTAAGCTTGGCCGAGATTTTTAAAGTCACCACACTCTGAGGAAGAGTATGGATGGAGGGAGAACAAACATCTACCTTCCCCTTGCTAAGTTTCTAGGTGCCACCTAGAGGAAAATGCCTGATGGATGTAATATGTTTAGTGTTCTGAAACAAGGAAAAAAAAAACGAGATTCAACAATTTGAAATAAAAGTTGTTTAAGAGCAGCTTTGCAAGAACAATCCTCTCTATGAAATGTTATTGGACATGAATTGTGGTTTGCAGCAGCCTGGCTACATAAATTAATCTCATACAGCAGAAACTCGGACCTCACCAGTTGAAAGGACAAACAAGGCCAGAGTCAACCTGGGTCAGTTGAAAATGTTTATTTCAGCCCACCCCCTAGAACTTCCCAACCCCCTTGAAGTGTCCACCACAGCCCAGAATCCCAGCCCTCGTTCCTCAAGAACAGCCTATGAGTTGAATACTCAATTCAGCAGGCCTCCCTTTTCCCCCAATGCTGCTCTTGCTAGTCACTTTCAAATCGAGGAGCTGGTGAAGTAGCTCATCCTTCAATCCTTGGAACACAATCAGTAAATTGGCGCATGTGGCTGAGCATTTTTCTGACGAAATACAAAAAATTTACGAATTTGAAAGAGCACGAGACTACACAATCAAATGTGTTTTTTATAATTAAAGTATTATGAAGGTGGCGTTATTTCGATGGTTTATTTTAATGTTTTTCTTGCTATACATTGGAAGGGTTGTGAGATCTGTGTGCTCTATCTAGTCCTCAATTTAATTTAACCTCAGAAATGGTCGAGTTTTTTTTTTTTTTTCGTGTGGACAATAATAAAAAGTTACAGATCCTTTAGAAAGCAAAAATATCTCTTTTGTATGGTTTCTTTTTAGGTTAGGCAAAAAAAAAAGCAAAAAAAAAAAAATTCTTTGAACTTGAGGAGAATAAAAATGGCTCATGGGCTCAGTAAATTCATTTCCAGTCTGAATAAGACCAGCAATGTGGAAAAATTTTGCTTTTCAGCATGGGATGAATGTATGTTTCAACTACACATTAAGCTGCATTAGCAGCCACTGGAGTGCCTAATGTGGGCATTTTTCCACAGCAGCCAACACTAGGGATGATTAGCATAATTAGTACAGGCTTGGCTATACATATGGAAATGGCCAGGGCCTAAATGCCAGCCGTAGTGGAAATTTATGTCAATGCTGACAGAAGCATGAGGTTTGAATAGATGGTAACAGGAGTTTAGATTTTGTAATCTGTCTTGATTTCTTTTTGGCTCTATTTTCTTCATTAAAAAATGAGATCAGAGCGTTATTTAAGAACAGACTCCGAGTGGACAAAAACACTTGACAGAAACACCCTTGACATCAGCAGTGCTTCTTTAGGTAAAGTGAATCCGTCCCTCCCTTTTCTTACACATTGTTTTAGCTGCCTGGGAAAAGTCTCGATCCATTTGTTTTTGTTGAGTGGGTCTCTCCCTTTAGTTTTTTCACTGTTTGTTGGGAAACATATAAAAAGAGCTGGAAATGAGAGTGACAAAGACGTGCACTGAATCTCCCCATGCCCTTTCCTCCACTCTTGGTGAGCCAGAGGTGGAGTCGTCTCCTTCTCACTCAGGGGCGGTAGAGACAGGCACAAATGCTCCTTCAGGGATGTCCCATTCATGGTGTCTATGATTGAGAGTTGCAGTCAAGCTGCAGCGTCTAAAAACATTTGTACTTTGGCCAAAATCTAGCCTTTTGTTACCCCAGTGTGCCTTCAAAAAGGCGAAGCAAAGAGCCTGGAATGGATAAGATGAATCAAAGACAGAGTGTGTAGATGGCAAACAGTCTTGGTTTGTGCTCGGTGGTTTTAGATGCGGGTGTATGTGCTGGTGCTTGCTGGCACTCACTGGTCTAGTTTTAACTTGGGTGGCAGAACCAGGTAAAAATGTCTCTTTCACTACTCGTCCTTGTGGGACTTCCTCCAAATCAGCATGGGTCTTTTCAATGGCCTCCTAATCCCACTAATCTGGTCCACAACACTTTGAAGGTGGCCTGGTATAATGGAGTAAGGACTCGGTGCCAGCAACTGCACACTACAGCACCACTTGCAACTGTTAAAACACCACACACACACACACATACACACACACACACACACACACACACACACACACACACTAGAAACCACTTCCTTTCCATATTGCTATGTTTACAGCTAAATTTACAAAAGTCACCGTTTATCATCTACATATAACCTTTTTATTATATCTGGTTTTTGTTTATTTTGCTTCTTTTCTTTTGTGGTATTTGACAGCCTCATAAGCATGAACTAGTATGTTTGTGTCATGCCCGGTGTCCCTCTGTAACTTGCTGGGATACAGTTCATTGCTTCCTGGGTGGTCGAACGGGCTGCAATGTGGCATGTAGGTGAAGTCCAGCAGAGGGCTGACCCATGAAGGAAGAGGGCTTCTTCTCCATGCTTAATTACATGTCAATTTTCAGGCTGCCTGCTGGGTATGTAGTCCTTCGCACCAGTCTCATTCATTTTCTAAGCTGTAAGAAAGGCGGTCCTGGAGATCAAAGATTGTTTTAGCTTTTAACATCGGCGTTTCATCTACAGGGGAAAAAAAACCGTGGGGGCAGTAGATAAGCAAATGATTACTTTACAAGATATTGAGGTTTGGTTTGTTTTTTTTTCTGCTGGGGTGCAGTGGTCAGACCCTCCTGGTGGATAATTGGCCTGTGGTGGTGATGTCATTCCCAGGGCTGTGAAAAATGATGGTGGACACAAAAGAGATGTTCAGCCTGAGAGGGAAAGAGAAAGAGACAGAGAGAGAGAGAGAGAGGTGCTGCTGATGGATCAACCCTTTTAACAGGATAATACGTTTACGTTTTTATTGTTCTGAAACGAATTTCTGGCTATTAAAGATACCGTGTAGCCTGCCGTCATACTAAACTGATTTGTAAGGAGAAGTTGGGTAAACCCTGTTACAGTAAAGCCTACGCTTCCTGAAACACTATCTCCGAAAACAGCATAGCAGCGAAGAACTCTAAACCTCTCCATTCTGAAATACGTACGCCTGCCCCTATGCCCATTTCCTCCCATTCCCTGTGGCTGTATTTCTGGCTGTGAAAGTATTTGGCTCCTGTCTCTTTAAGCACACAGCAGTGGTGGGTGGAAAGCGAGCGAGCGAGCGAGAGCAGATCTCCCATCTGGAGACTGGCTGAGCAACAGCTCTCACTCGGCCCTCTATCTGGGTGGTCCAGATGGGAGGAACCAGACACAAATAGCTATAATTTACTTCAGGAGCCCCTGTAATTACAGGCCCAAGGACTGCAGCTCGATTCCTGCAGATGTCTAAATGTATTAAATGTGAACATGGCATCAGAACAGCAAGACTCAAAAAAATAAAATCAAGCACACGTTTCTGTTTTGCAAAAAGGATCGGCACATAGAAACTAGTACTATGGCAATGTGCGATATCAGTTGCAAGAGAAGTTCCACTGACAGCTATATATGTTTTTACAGCTATATAATACAGTAGCTTGCATTTTGTATTGTTGCATACAGGCAGCCTCTGATCTGGGCCACATTGCTTCATGAGTAGCCGAAACACATAGTTCATAGCCATCGCTACCCCGTGCACTCTTTTCACCACCGCCTTCGTTAATTAGGGGGTTGGACTTTAGATCTCGCCTCCACTCTTTTTGATGTCTTTTATTTCAGCACTGAATACCAAATGAACAGTGTTTTTGCCTGTTCTTTCATTCTTCTCTTTCTTCAGCATTCTTTTTTTCTTCGCCCCTATCTCATACACACACACTCACACTCACACACACTCACACGCACACTGGTTTGACAAAACTGTAGTTCTGCAAGCGTTTGCCTGTCAAACCAGGACACTATCCAGCCTATCTGCATTTTCTGTTCATGGGTCAGCATGGGAATAAAAGGCTAGTCATGAAGTTCTCACATGACCAGAATTGAAGCAGTGTGAGATAGACGTAAAGACCTCTAGGCCTAAGTTTGACAGAGCATGGTTGCAAATTAGCATTTAATATTATATTCATATGTCTAGATCGATTAAGATCCATTTTTTTCTTTCTTTCCCATCACGTGGCCCTTTAATAGAGAAGGCACATTTTGAAATAGAAATTGTTCTACATATAAATACATTTTATGAAGCTTTGGGTCTGAGTGATGGGGGATGATGTGGACAGGAGCTACTCTATCTAGGCCTAGGCTATCCTTTGGATAGTATGGTGGTTAGGTTTAGCATGAACTAGGCACTAGTTGGTATGTTACAGCTTCTTACAGATTGGGAAAAAATAAAGGGATGCATAGGCTAATTAACCTGGTGCTTATTGTAACTCTATAATCTATCTAGCGTAATTAGGCTAAAAACTGCTTATGTGTTTAGCCATGTACCTGATATTTTGTTGCAATGCCTAAATAGTTAGGAAATAAACAGTTACTAAACCTACCAAGAATTCAAAGTCTTTTGTCTACAGTACCAAACATCATTTATTTGACTCGTCATTCTCTCTTCCACTCTTTTAGCTGGCAGTAGGGTGAGCAGGGAATTACGCTACACAAAGGAGAAACAAGGAGAAGAAGCAGTGTTCACCTCACAGATGCTTATACAGACACCCAAACAGGAAGGAACCAATATTCTTACCCAGGAAGCTTTGCTGCTCCACCTTGAGGCAGCTGTGTCAGCCAGCAAAGTCCAGGTGTCTCTTTATGGAAAGTGAGTGCAACCTCCAAAAAAGATTGTGGGAGGATCTTTTTTTCCATAATTACAGACCTGAAACTCAGCTGCAATACTGGCATCATGTAATGTATGACAATTCAAACCATTTTCTCCCACAGATCCTGGGATCTTAACAAAATCTGCTTTAAATCTGGAGTGCCAATTATAGAAAATGTCATGATCGAGAGGGTAAGTTACTGCTATGACAATTGACTTTATTTCTTTGATTATTTACTTTGCAATATCAAAACTACCCAGACCTTGTTGTGCAGAATATTATACACTTGCTCCATTGATGAATGTGTGTCTTAAAATTGCTGCTCTGTTTTCCTTTAGATGATTGACAAGCTTTTTCCCTGCATGATTGTGACCCCCCTGGACTGCTTCTGGGAGGGCTCAAAACTGCAAGGAGGCTCAGCCTACTTACCGTGAGTGTCTTATCTGACACAAAAACACACACACACACACACTTTTGCATACTGACACATACTAGCCATACATAGCATATCTTAGTATGTGCAGCTAAAGTTAACCTCAGGAGGCTGGACTGGGCATACACGACCTTTCTGCATGTTACATATGCTCTGTTAACAAGAACACCCCCCTCGTCTCAGAGGCAACACTAGCAAAAGCCCCATCTAGGTTGATGATAAGCTAGTGCTTGCTTCCATCATCACCAGGACTTGTGCTGTCATCAGAGCTGTGACAGAGCACCTTGCACTTTTTTTGCCATCTATCTTGCTATCAAAGCCAGGCAAAGAAGCCCTCGTGGATAGTGGACAGAGGGAGGAACAGAAGCGATGGCTGCTGCAGGGTGGGTAGGAGGTGGGGGTGGGTGTCCAGGCTGGTGGAGGGGGTATGCTTTTGGTCAAACAATGGTAAGCATTCTCTGGGTTTACGACTGAGTGTCCATCAGTGAGGGGGCCCCAGCTTTGTCAGCACTGGGTAACACTGTGCATTCTCATGGTAATCGCTCGGGTTCTGAGCTGTAAGTTGTCCAACAAATAAAATGGGCATTATTCAAGTCTCGGGCCCAGAGAGAGAAAGAGCGAAGCATGCAAGAAATTTACAGCAATGTTTGATCTATGCACCTATTCTTTCCAGTCTATCAAAATGTTTGGCGTCATGCTTGGAAATTTGTCCAGGTTTCTGCACTGGTTTTGGTCTAGATTACTGACATCTATAGCTTTAAAAAAAATCATTCGAAAAATATAAAAATGTGCACTGATGTACATGCAAAAGATGGATGTGTGTTTTTGCTATCTTCAGTTCACTCAAGGGGCCTTTGTGAATTTCAGCACTCTAACCACTGCCTCTAAATTTTTGGGCTTAGTGTTTTCTTTTTTTTTTTTTTTTTTCTTTACCAAACAAATGATTTTCTCTTTCTGTGGTCTTTCAGCATGTGTGCATGGAGCTAGGGGTGAAGCTAATGTCTTTTCTTGCTTTTCCTTCAGTAAATTTGAGGGTTTTTAGAAGCAGTGTGAGACAAGAGAGAGAGGGAGAGAGAATGAGAGTGAGAGAGAGAGCGAGAGAGAGAGAGAGAGAGAGAGAGAGAGCGAGTGAGAGAGAGAGAGAGAGGAAAACTTGACAGAACAAAGAGCAGCAATCTATGGAAAAACAAAAGGACCTAGGCCAGTTCACTCAAGCAAAAAATAGGAGATAAAGGAGGCTCTCTTTTGCAGGCAGGAGCAAAGGCGCTTGGTATGTGGGAATGGGAGAGGCACAGCTTTATTCTAAGCTACTCTTCATGAGTTATTGGAGATTGGGCCCAGTGTTAGGACACTATTCCCTCTCTCTTTCTCCCTTCAGCAGCCAGCACTGGCCACTCTGAAAGACCCCCCACTTTCCTTGGTGCATATATCAACCTGAGTTTGCATCATTTTAATGGATATAAACAGAAAGACTGGGCTGGGAATATCAGGTTCTCCCTGTAATTCTCAATAGCTTTAATTTGAAAATTACATTTTAGAAACTTGACGCATTGATATTGAATAACTGCGGCTTTGCAACCGGTTACGCTCATGTCGTTTATGTCTAACATGATAAATCTCCGCGAGGACATACAGGCAAGAGGGGATGCTTCTTCATTTAATAATCATGTACCTTTTATAAATATAGCTTTTTAGACATCGCAATACAGCATAGCACTTTGTGATTGTTTCAGATGTAGATTTGAGTGGGGCACTTTGGTATTGAGTTTAGAAGGCTGTGGATTAGAGTGTTTAGCAAGAGGCCCGGCAAGCATCGAGTTTTGAGCTATAGAATAGGTTAGTGGAGAACTTGACCCACCACGAATGTTCTTGGCACCATATCAAGATGTTTGGGAGGCAGAGGTAATTGTTATGACTCTATGTACAGGGGTTAAGATACTGAAGTCCGTGGCCTGCCGGCGCTTTATGCTCCAGCCGTGTAATAGGATAATAAACGCTACTTTGTGCTGTGGCTGTGACCCAAATGAAACCAGCATGAATTTTTAGTGCTGTCCAGCCTAGACACCAATAGTGAATAGAAGTGAAGGAAGGGTGGCACTGAAGCTGTATGTTCAGACAACATATTAATGCGGTCATTATTGTCATTAATGCAACGATGCATATTTTCTGTCTTATCCAGAGGGATGCCTGATATTCAGTGGATGAATCTGGACCCGCTGAAACTCATGGAGGAGTTGAGCCAGTTTACCTCATTAGAAGGTTTCAAGGAGATGCTGGACAAGGCTCAAGTAGGCCATGCCTACATGAACCGGCCCTGTCTTGATCCCAATGACCCAGACTGCCCACTTAGCGCCCCCAATAAAGACCTGCGGCAGGTGGGCCCGGACCTTTGGAATGCATGCATGCATGGACATGACACATGCCACAGTTGCATATATGCAATGCAGATTCTAGGTGTTAAATAATTTGTTTTGCTGTGCTGTTCAGACTCCAGATATTTCTGTGGAACTTCAGGGTGGCTGCCATGGTTTCTCCAAGAAGTTCATGCATTGGCAAGAGGAGCTGATCCTGGGGGAACTAACAAAGAACTCACAGGGATTTTTGCAAAGGTAAGAGAGGAAGATGCAGGCCTTGCAAACAGAGAGGAATTTCTCTTGAGTTTCTAAATCTGAATGCAGCATTGATGTATTAATGGACACACAAGTTCTAAACAGAGAGAATAAATTAGTATAGCTGACAAAAATGTGAATCTCATTAATCAATAATGGACCTGCAGAGAAATTGAGAATATAATAGAAATAAATAAAACCCTGTTCAACTTACTGCCTTGTCTAGATGAATATCCATATAATTAATGAACTTGTTTTATATTAATGAAAGACTTTGTCTTGGAGGAGTTTGGACACCTCTCCATCATACTGTGACTAAGGTCATATGTGGGTCTCACCTAACACTTCCTTTTTCTCTTGCAGTGCAGAGGCTTTGCAGACCATGTTTCTCCTCATGAGTCCCAAGCAGCTATATGAGCACTTTAAGGATGACTATGAGATCCATGACATAAACTGGAATGAGGATAAGGCCACTGCCATCCTGGAATCCTGGCAGAGAAAGTTTGTTGAGGTATTTATCTGCTCTTTAAATACTACATGAGCATGCATGTATCTCTGGATTTACCTGCAATAGAGGTCAGGGCAGGGGTTGGTTACTTAGAAAGATTTTGTTTAGGAAAAAACAGGGACTTCTGTGTGTATTAAAGAATAGCAATGTTTTTCTGCATTCCATGTATCCTCAGCTATAGTAAAAAAAAAAACATCTCAGAATTATAGAAACAACTGACACTTAGCATGCTGAACGCATGGGAAAACATAAGAGTTAAAGAGAGGGAGATAGAGAAACAGTGGGCAAAAATTGGGGGAAAAGTGGAGTTGGGAAAACAAAGTGCTGACGTATTTAGTTCCCCTTCAGGTTGCTGGCTCTTTAAAGAACTGATGGAGTAGCCTGAAGGGTAATCTCATATGATCCTTCTGACCCCTGACCCTGGCATCTGTGCTCATTATTCCATGCTTATCAAACTTTCGGTGTGCTAACATCAGGCTGTTTGTGTGTCATTTGCTTTTAAAACCTGAGGTGAAGTGCTGGAAAAGTCATTTAAAATGTACATGAATAGAGGATATATGAAAAGCAAACAGGTTTATTTCAGTAATATATATCATAAAAGTAACATGTTCATAATCTGCTTTTCATACCTGCTAATAATGTCTAGTAATAGCTTCTAATTATTTGTGATCATGGCTTCTCTTGCTAGGTGGTCCATGGAAGCATTCCCCAGAACTCCTCCTCTACTGTGCACGCGTTTTCTACCACTACACTTAATGACATCATGAAGTCCTTCTCTGATGTCAGTGTCATCAGGGTAGCAGGAGGTTACCTGCTCATGGTAAATTATTTGTTACAACCGCTATGTTATTATAAGGATGCTGAATTCATATAACTGAATTTCTATACAAAATTACATTTGTGTATGAGCTGCTCAAAAACCCATTTTTTTCTCTCTGTACTTTTGTGTGTTTTTAGCTGGCCTATGCATGTGTATCCATGCTCCGCTGGGACTGTGCTAAAAGTCAAGGGGCTGTAGGTCTGGCTGGAGTGCTACTGGTGGCGCTATCTGTAGCCGCAGGTTTAGGGTTATGCTCTCTGCTGGGGTTGTCTTTCAACGCCGCCACCACACAGGTACACACAGAGACCCGCTTGATCAAGTTTGATTCTCACATTCTAAACACATTCTAAAAGAGATTGCTGTAATCCTTTACAGGTGTTGCCATTTCTGGCACTGGGCATCGGAGTGGATGACATGTTCCTTCTGGCTCATTCTTTCACCGAGGCTGGCTCCAACATCCCCTTTAAGGCACGAGGCTGATTTATACTCAGCACAATGCTGCTGTGTCACTCATTTTAAAATATGTGTCAAATATTTTTGTTGCCGTGTATTAGACTGTGTATTTACTCCTTGCTGTTTTGTGTGTGTGTAGGAAATGACTGGTGACTGTCTCAGAAGGACTGGTACTAGTGTGGCTCTCACATCTATCAACAACATGATCGCCTTCTTCATGGCAGCTCTAGTGCCCATTCCTGCTCTTCGTGCTTTCTCTTTGCAGGTATGAATAAGCCTGATTGTGTATGAATTTGAGAGCGAGAGACCTGCAAACGTTTGCACCTTGTGGTGGCTTTTCAGTAGGCTGGCAGGAACTGTACCACTCTGAAAAGGTCAATGAAGTGTAGGCGTAATAAATGAGGGTCTGCTTTTGTTCGTTTTGGCCATCCCTCTTTCCCTCGCCCTATGTTTATGGCTGCTCCCCTCTGTCCACCTAAAAACGTAGCCTGTCTCACAGGTTCTAATACAGATTCAGTGAGAGATATAGAGCAGAGAGTGTAATGGGATGAGTGAATACTCAGTATATCACTAAGCTGTCAAGCTGCATTTCTTTGATCTCTCTAAGCAAACACTGGGTGGTCCTGCTCTTTAGTGATAGGTAGTATAATGTCTGCCCCAGGCAGGCAGGAAGGCAGGTTGTGTGTGTGTGTGTGTGTGTGTGTGTGTGTGTGTGTGTTGTGGTTGTGGGGTGAATGGGGGGGTTTAATACTGCTCAGGCCAGCCGTATCCTTGGGAGTCCTCCTTTCACTAGTTTGTTGACTATGTTTGAAGTAGAAGTAGGGAGGAGGGTGAAGCTGTTTGATTTAGGGTCAGAATTTACTTTCCAGGATTCAGTCTCAAGGCACTAAAACAGTAAGGGAGCTTGAATGCAAAGAGTGCTTTTTATCAAGTCGGGACAGCCGCTGTGGAGTTGGGTGTTGTAAATGAAAGTTTGGTGCTTTTCGTCTAATCGCTCTTGAAATTCTCGCTGTTTCCAGGCCGCTATTGTGGTGGTATTTAACTTTGCTATGGTCCTGCTCATCTTCCCTGCAATTCTGAGTTTGGATTTACATAGACGCAAGGACAAACGACTGGACATCCTCTGCTGCTTTTACAGGTAGGCATTACTAACTGTACGATACCTCAGAAAAGCCTGCTTGACACTACTTCAGTGCAGTCAGTTATTGTTTTTGATGTTTATTATTTAATATTGATCTTAAATGGTCACGAATCAATGTTGTTTATTTATCCACCTCTGTGCAGCCCTTGTTCCTCGCGAGTAATCCAGATCCAAAGTCAGGAGTACTCTGATGCCAGCGATAACCACACCCATCATCAAAGCCCACCCACTCCTACGTTTGCTGGTTCCACAATCACCACCAGCACTCACATCACCACCACAGTGCAGGCGTTCACCCAGTGTGATGCTGCTGGTCAGCACATCGTCACCATTCTGCCCCCGACGTCTCAGATCTCGACCAGCCCTCCCTCTGTGGTGGTGTCACCCCCAGACTCCAGACCCACCGCTGACCCTTACGGTTCCCAGCTTTTCATGCCCTCCAGCTCCACTCGGGACCTGCTAGCGCAAACAGAGGAGCCGAGACTCGGACGTGAGTGTGTGCCTCTGCCCTTTTTGCAGTGGAACCTGCCCCGCTTTGCTCGAGAGAAGTATGCACCACTGCTGCTTAAGCCTGAGACGAAGACAGTGGTGGTGGTGATATTTGTGGCACTGCTCAGTATCAGCCTTTATGGTACCACCATGGTCCATGATGGCCTCTACTTGACGGATATCGTGCCCAGGGACACAAAGGAATATGATTTTATTTCGGCCCAGTTTAAATACTTCTCTTTCTACAATATGTACTTGGTCACAATGGACGGCTTCGACTACGCCCATTCTCAACGCGAGCTCCTGCAGCTTCACAATGCCTTCAACTCGGTCAAGTACATCGTGAGAGACAGTGATAAAAAACTGCCTCGCATGTGGCTCCACTACTTCCATGACTGGCTCAGAGGTAGGAACCGATTTCATTGCTCGTATCATTGGGGTGCATATAGAAACAGGTGTTTTTTTGTGGTGGTTAATTTAAATGAACATTAAATTCTCTTATTATCAATGTTTCCATGAAAAAGACACCCATAAACTAATGGCACAATTTAAGGCACAAAAATACTGAAGATTTGTTCATTTGGAATACATTTTGGGATATTTCAGCTGAAATGAACAATTAGATCAAGTTGAATTGAACTCAGTTAATTAGAGTTCAAAAAAGCCTTTATGTAATTTTCCCCCTCCTACTTTGGCCTTAGGGAGGAAGATCAGAAAGAGTCAGAGGTTATCTCTGCCTGCTTATGACCTCTTCACCTGGCCTAGAAAAAAGCAAAATCAACTGGAAAGAGAACCTGAATAAAAAAAATTGGTGTCAAAGTGGTCTTCAGAGTGTCTTTGCCACTACACTGCCTTAATGTGTGGAGATCTCTGTAACTTTAGAATGGTTGAGGAAGTTGTTGCCAGACTTTGTAATTTGAAGCGTATTAAAGGCTCTTGCTGGTTGGTTTGTTCACCTCCCACACACACTCCAAAAATAAGTGATTTTGTTCAGTGCTTCTAGAGTGATTTCATGTTTATTGTATTTTTTTATGGAACCAAGTTGATATTTGACAAACACCTGTTGTTGTTTAAAGTCGCCCTAACATAACATTGTTTTTAATAGGACTGCAGGCTGCATTTGATTCTGACTGGGAAGCAGGCAGGATCACCCATGACAGTTACCGCAATGGTACTGAGGACGGAGCATTAGCTTATAAACTGCTCGTTCAGACTGGCTCTAAGAAAGAGCCATTCAATTACAGCCAGGTACATGTCAAATGTAATATTTGATATTTGATTGTATTTGTGTTAGGTACAATAGAGGCAAAATTGTATTCATACGTTTTTCCATTTTAGCTAACATCTCGGCGGCTGGTTGATAATGATGGTCTGATCCCCCAAGAGGTATTCTACATTTACCTGACTGTGTGGGTCAGTAATGATCCCCTGGGCTATGCGGCATCACAGGCTAACTTCTATCCCCACCCTCATGAGTGGATTCATGACAAATATGATACCACTGGAGAGAACCTACGTAGTAAGTGTCCTCCTTAAAACCCGTTCTCATTTTACGTCTGTCCCCACATTATGTGTCTTAATGATGTGTTATATTTTTTCTTAGTCCCAGCTGCTGAGCCTCTGGAGTTTGCCCAATTCCCCTTCTACCTGAATGGCCTTCGACAAGCTTCAGACTTCATTGAGGCCATTGAGAGTGTGCGTTCCATCTGTGAAGAGTTTATGCGCAAGGGTATCCCAAACTACCCCAACGGATACCCGTTCCTTTTCTGGGAGCAGTACATTGGCCTGCGCCACTGGTTCCTACTGTCTATCAGTGTGGTGCTCGCCTGCACCTTCCTGGTGTGTGCCATTCTGCTACTTAACCCCTGGACAGCAGGCATTATTGTAAGTCCAATTTTTTGCTCTTCTTCCCTTTCTTATTCCTAATTCTTTAGAAAGCGTAGCGAAAGTTAGCATAGGGTTCAAATCCAACAATGCATCAGACATTAGGAATCGAAGAGAACACAATTTCAGTTTTCTGTGAAGGGGGTATTACTGACGGAAACACACTAAATATTGATAAATAAATAACTATAAAAATAAATAAAAGTGTCCTCTTCTCTGAAAAAGGCAGGTAGTTGAGAGGGATCTAACACATATACCCACACACACCCCTTATTTTATATTTGAACTGGAGCTGTAAGAACTGTCAGGTTTGTACAGATATTTAGGAACTGGGCAGATCTGCCCATTTGTGACTGTGGTCTGCTAAACCCATTTAAGAATCTGTGGGATTTGGGATGGGGCAGCTTGAGGCGGGGGTGGTCTAGGGTCAAGTTGGGGGGTGGCTGTAAGTGTAATGACTTTTAAACATTCCATACAAGATGGTGGGCCTTTTGCCCAACAGATGATGGTTAAGCTTGGTGGTTTGCTACAAGTTTAATACAATGTGTTTAAAATTTCTCCATAGGTTTTTATCTTGGCAATGATGACTGTAGAGCTGTTTGGCATCATGGGTCTGATTGGTATCAAGCTGAGTGCCATCCCTGTGGTTATTCTCATTGCCTCTGTTGGCATCGGAGTGGAGTTTACAGTGCATGTTGCATTGGTAAGAGAGAAAACATTCACATTCTTAGCATCGTCTAAATTTTGCAGAAGAAACTAATTTGTAAATAGGAAAGAGGCATGTACACAGTGGCTCATAGCTGATTCGCTGCTTGTCTGCGCAGGGATTCCTGACTGCCATTGGAGACAGAAACACACGTTCAGTTGTGGCTCTAGAGCACATGTTTGCACCTGTAATGGATGGCGCCATTTCCACTCTACTTGGAGTGCTCATGCTGGCTGGCTCGGAGTTTGACTTCATCATGAGGTGAGTGATAATCTTACTCACGTCCACATACTGAGAACTGTTCAGAGACGTGTGGGCTTTGCAGTTTTTGTACTAAGGCAAAAGAAACAGATGTTATTCAGGGTTAAAGCAGGAGGGTGACAAGTGTCACTCATCCCTCACTCCTCACCTGGCCTTGCCACTCAAGAAGTTCGGGCCACCCTTACTAGTGCCTTAGTGTTGCTTCATCGCAAAAACAAATGTAGAAAACTTCAGGAGCGTGTAACAGCTGCTCGTAAACATGTAAATACCCACTGGGTGGTGACACACACATTCTCAACCCTTTTCTTGGGAAGTATGTCCAATCATCCGGTTGAGAGCCTCTGTGCCTAAAGAGGCCACCACATAAGATGGATGTTTGCCTAGTCCATTAGTGAGTTCGAATGGTCAGAAAGGCCCCAACCAAAAGCCTTGGAGCACTGCCTTTGGCCTGCTATTTTCCCTGTTCGACTTAAATGTCTGGTTTTTAAAAAAAAGAGCAAATAGCAGTGTTTTTCTGCTGAATCTGGGCTCTGCTGGATCCTGACCACAACCTTGAGAGCAGCCTCAAACAGACCCACAACATAAAAATGGCTTAGTTAGAGAAGAGAGTAGAACTGAGGAGAAGTACATTGAAAAAAATCTAAATACCCCCAGGGTGGCTTCTTGGCACCGCAACTATTCAGACATTCTCCAAGAGTTTGAATGAAGTCAGATGGTGAAAGGAATTTTTTTCCTTTTTTTTTTCTCTTTACCCTAAAGATTGAGACAAAGCTGTATAAAGAGGAGGTGGAGAGGAGGAAGAACAGTGTAGTCAGGTTGTTTGGGAAAAAGGGGTTCCTTTTAGGACAGTGGTAAAGTAGAATGAGTTGGGGGAAGAGGTAGGGGGTGGGGTAGTTGGAGCAAACCATTTGGAGGGTGCAGTGTGCCAGCATTGGGGCATTCACACTGGGAGGTCCTGTTTAGATGTAGGGCGAAAGAAAGGGTGGATGAGAGACAGCACAAGTAAGCAGGCCCTCTAGCTGGGGAGTAGCATAAATATGGTCCTGTAAACATCTCCTGGCGGTGGGACACTGAATAAACACCAGAACAAGCTCAGCGGCCCCTCTCAGAAGGACCCACCCCTTCCAACCCCTGACTCGGAATGGAAAAGATTACAGTTTATATAAACAACAGAATTCCTAACACTAGGTCTACTCTGGAGGTCTAACCCAAGTGGGGCCCATGGATGTCTTCTCACTTTTTTTTCCTGCTTTTTCTTCCTCTGTATTTTTTCAGCTTTAATAAATTACAATCAACTTTCAGAATGTTGACTTAGTAAAATAAACAATTATCTTTTTTACAGTCTTTTCATGTACACAGTAAAGAGGGAGTCAGAAAGCCTCTCACAAACCAAAGGTGGACTCGAGTATAACCTGAAACACTTGGCTTTTTAAAACTTCTAGACACCTTGAGTTTTCACAGATTATGACAAGCTTTTTGAAAATATAACTTGAGATTGCCCAGACAGTTCCTCCAAATTCTTATTTTTAGCACAATCCATTCATCTTATCAGGTTGTGGGGATGAACATGAGAACCTTTGCATTAGCATGCATTCTGAGTACAGATCAGTGGAATCAAGTGCATCTCAAAGACACAATTAACACACAATCAAAGGTAGTCTGGGACGTATATGACCTCACGTGTACATAACAGAAGTATATAACAAAATAATGAACTGGCATTACCCTTGACATGAATAGATTAAATGCATCAGACTCTTCTATAAATCATTAATTGAAAAAAGACTGCACTGAATAGGATTGGTGTACTAATAGGTTAATTAATAAGGCCACTTATAATCCGAACACTCATGTTAATGCCAGGTGTGAATGGGGTCCCTGTGTGCTTGAAGATATCTACACACATTGTTCACAAATATGCAGGTATGATGATAGAATGAGGCAAACTGTATATGGGAGAATAATTTTGTACCCTTCCCTTAGAGAAATAAATGGCAAATTAGAAGTAAACGTAGGTAATTGCAGTTCTGCTCATCTGAAAGTATGATGTACTGTTATATAAAAAGAGCGCTTAGGAATGCAACCCGGAATAAAGATTTAGTGGGGCATTGGCTGTCTGGCCTTGCAATCTTTCTAAAAGACTTGTGTTATTTATTGGCTTGAGAGTCCTTAGCTTGCCAAGACAAACCTATGGGCTCATTGGAAGAGACAGGTCAATGTACAGCAGCTTCCACTCTAAAACTTGAATGCTCCCAGTAGACCTTTTAGATGTTGTTTAGTCCAGTCCTGTTGGGTGTGACATAAAGGAATATTTTGGGTGTGTGTGGCAGGGATTGTTAAAGGGAACACTTTAAAGTCCCAGAATCCACATCCTTATTTTTTATTTTTTTCCCCCAGACTGTTTTTTTCTCTTTCTTATCCTCCCGATATCTGAACCACAGCTCGAAGACTCATATTGTATGTGTATGTTTGAGCTTATAAACTGAAGCACTCTCTAATTTTCTCATGCTCCCTTTCTTGTGGTAAGGGGCGAGCCTTCTTTTGGTGCCATGAGCTGAAACGCAGAGACGCAAATTATTGTAGCTCTGCAGCCCATTATGACTGCCTTTCTACTAGCACACCAGCCAGGGCACACAGCTCTACTTAGAGCTTTATTCAACCCACCTAGAGCTACACCCTTGTAGGCTTTATACCTCACCCCCAATCATGCATTGCTGTCAGAGTGAGCTTCCAGTGAGGAATAGAGGAATACATTTTAGATTATTATGGACTAGATTTACTTAAAATTACAATCGAATCACTGCTAAAATTCTGCTACACCACTGGATTTGTTGACTATTTACTTTTACGTTTTTACTTTTGGGCTTATTGTTTTATCGGATGACCTTGTACTGTAATTTAGTGGTGTGATTAATGCTAAAGGAAACATTTGAGGAGGAAGAATTAGAATTAGGTTTGTTGGCCTGCCTAGCATAAATACAGAGCTGATGTATCTTGCTCAATGTGAAATGGGATCTCACTGATAAGGGATATTAAGCTGCTAAAAGGAAAAACTACTAACAGGTCACGAAATGGAAAGGGTTAATAAGAATATGCTACGAGAGAGAGAGAGAGAGAGAGTGAGAGTGAGAGCAAGCTTTTTGGAACGAGGTGAGTGTTTTCTGACGTGTAGAATCCGCTCACTAATGTAAACACACTTATTCAGGAAGTGCCAGTGCAGTCGTGATAGATGAGGGTTCCCAGAGGGAGCGAAAGCGAGTGCTTACGCCAAAGATGGAGCGTAGGAATTTCTCTTCAGCTTTGTCCGCTTGCCAGGAGAGAAGACATGGCAAGAGGAAATGGTGGGAGGAGAAGTCAGAGGGTAGAATTTAGAACTTAGAACCCATTTCACTGTTTTTAGGAAGCAATTTGCCGCACAATGCCACTTTTAAGTTGCATATGTTTAAATGTTTGGTGCTTTTAAGTAAAATGTGCATCCCATTTTGTTTTCTTTTAAAGGTACTTTTTCGCAGTGCTGACCATTTTGACATTGTTGGGAATTCTAAATGGCTTGGTACTGCTGCCTGTTCTGCTATCCATCATGGGCCCTCCAGCAGAAGTCTTTCTTGGCAGTAATTCCAGCGGGCTCTCCAGTCCCTCACCGGAACCCGTTCCCAGGATCATGAACAACCATGGCTACTATGCTGGGCACATCCCCCGAGCACCACGACAGGCCTTCACCGAGGTCTCAGACTCAGAATACTACTCTGAAACGACCAACACATCCGGTATCGGGGAGGAAGACTACAAGCACTGCGACAGAACTGCATACATAACCACACCTTCAGAGCTGCCAACTTCCCACATACTGCTGGAAGCCAGCAAGAACCCATCATTTCCGAAACTCACAGTAGGTTTCTCATATTTAATAAAGTTGATAAAACTGCTGTCTCCATGTTTTAGAGCTTTAATCTGATTTCTTGTATTTCATAGGTTGTAAAACCTTACAGTGAAATTCCATCCGCCACAAGCCCCCAAAACGAGGCAGCGCAGAATGCAGTCAATTCCATCAGTTCACAGATCACACGGTGGAATGGCAAGTCAGAGTGCCAGGGATCCAGGCAACACCATTTACCCAACGACAGTGCATACTCTTACGAGAGAACTACTCACTGTGGTCCCAGACTACAGAAAGGCAGAGGGCCACAGCAGAACAGGACTAAAGCTCTGCCACAAGGTGGCAACACACTGCAGCCACCAAGCAACACTGTCACCATGGTTACAGCCACTGCCTCAGTAACCGTGTCAGTACACCCCAATCTGCCGGGGTCATATCAGGGTACCGTGCACGAGGTCTTTGAGGATAGCATGTCAGACTCTTTTGAGAACTCAAAGAGGACTTCGCAAACGTATGGAAAAGCTAATCAGCCTTCCAAAAGAGACTCTTTACAACTACAAGATCTGGAATCCCTAGATAATAACCAGCATCAAGCTAAACAGGGTCTAGGTAAGTCATCTATACGTTTCAACAGGATCAAGACATAATGTGCATTTAATAATATTAGATTGATGACGTAAGAAAAAAAGAAAAACCTATGGTTCTAATTGTCTTTTTCCATTCTTTGTGTGTTGTAGGTTGTACATGGACCCAAACGGCCAAAGATTTCTAGACAGCACACATCTTCACCCCACAATTCCACAAACCCCTTTGTCTGGAATCTATTTCTGGCTGTTTTGGGAGGTCCCTATGCTTTGTCTTTCTGAACTGTACATAAACCTCACAGATAAGAGGATTTATTTTAAAAGATATAAAAAAAAATTATACATTTATAAATATATACAAATATATTTTAATACTAAAAGAGGGGAAAAACTATTTAAAAGAGTACTGTATCACTTGTGTATTGTCTTATGTAAAAGTCAGATATATAAGAGGATCCATAGGCTTTGTTTCCTCTTTTTTTGTTGTTGTAAAGATTGAGAATTGTGTTATATGTAAAAATTCAGAGACGTTAATTATTAGGTTATTGCAAATGAAAGGTCAGTGTTCTTTTTTTGCTGCTATACATCATATATGATGATGTCTTGAAAATGAGTAGAACCCCCTCCTCGATGTAAGCTGTAACATTCGATTAATATGTTCTTACACTGCGAACTTCGTCGACTCGTTCCCGGATTACATCACAGTTCTATGTATTCATTTGGCAAACACTTCTTTTGAATGGGACTTAAAAGAGAAATAGACTCCAGTTGAGTTTTGGGCCTTTGAGTCAAAAGTCAAGGGATTTGTTCAAAAGCCCAAACAGTGGATGTCTAGCAGTGTTGGGATTCTAACTCACAACCTTACTGTCCCTAACACATAATTTCAACCTCTGAGCAACCACTGCACTGTACTCCGTGATGGTGTCTTGTCTTTGATTGCACTGTAACATGTCGAAAACGTAGATATATTCAGTCCATTCCTGTCAAAAGTATTTAATTTCTTTGAAATATCTCTTTCTACCTTTATTTCACTGATAGCATTTATTTCAACTTTGCTTACTGACACATGTGGAAACTTGATTTTTTTTTCTTTCTTCAATATTGGTGTAGTTCTGTGCTTAATGGACAGTGATGAAAAATTGATACACTTTCTTCTACAGTGCTAAACTTGACCCCTAAGGTTTAGCCTTATAGCTTCTCACGGTCTTCTTTGTTTATTGAGGTCAGTAAAACCTGCCATGTAATTCAGGACTACAGAATCAATATGTTCATACACAAATTTTATATCGCAGTCAATACACTTGAATACTTGAGGGGCAGCATTTTTATTTTTAAAGTCTTCCATTTGTTACAGTTCTCCTGCTGAAGCTATGAGATATATAGCAGGTCCATTTTTGTGTTCCTTAAATGTCAAAAGGGAATCTTATTTAAATACAAAGGGAGGTTAAGTTTTTGTTTATTTTTAGCTGCTTTAGAAGTAAATACATAGATGAAGTCCCATGCAATGGTGGATTGTTGTTCTCCCACAGACTTCTCCAGCTAGACCAGTGTATCAACTCATTCAAGCCAGTATTTCTTCTTTTCTGTTTCTTGGATTCTACTTTTTTTCAATACCGGTCACAACACTGCCAGGATTAAACCCAGGGAAACATTCGATTTATGTGACAGCAATAAGGAAAGACTTGGGGATGGGGGTCCTGTACTTCTATTTGAAATGTTATGTCATGCCATATGAATTATTTATATAAAAAGTTTTATTTTTGTAGTTTGTACAGATGTTAGTCTCTAGACTGATGTTATATTTTTAAAGAGTAAATATATTACAAATGCAAATATATATAATTATATCTATTTGTTGCTTTTTCAGGGGAGGGGGGGTGTAAAATTGGTTGGAGTGGAGATTTTCTGGTTTGTTTTTTTTGTTTTGTTTGTTAGATGAGAAGAAATTCTGTTTGGAAAATGAAGGAGGGGTGTGTGGTTGTCACTGTCCACCTTGTGTAGATGTCCTTGCTTTTCTTCTTCATCTAAAAAAATTGAACAAATATCTATTTGTTGTCTAAAACACTGACTTCAGAAATCCATGTGCAAGAAAAAAAACACAATCTTTGTGTGATCGTTATTTCCCTTCACCCTTAACAAGAATTCAACTAACAAAATAAATGTTCGAAATCAACTTCTGTACGGTGTTGTGTTTCTTTTATATGATTTTTATAATGTTGTAGGATGCACTAAAAGATGTTAGATTAAAATCTACAATGCGATACTTCGGTACTGTTTTGGGGGCTCAGCTCGATGCGTTTGTGTGCGCTGAGCTGTAGGTTGATTTGAGGGAACTAGCTTCTCAGGTGCAGTGGGGGGAGGGAAGGGTGTAACAACCTGGCTTCACGTTTCCTGTTTGATTGTTATGAGTCCTGAGGCAAGAGTCCCATGTGCACTGAGCCCACCTATGCAGATGAAAGGCGTGCACTGTAAATTCCTCCACCTCCCACAATACTGCCTCGCATGTCTAAATCTGATACATCCCTGGCTTTTTTTCCCCCAAGTTATTGTTGTAGCCCTGCAGTTTGTATGCTCCAAACAGAGGTGGCAAAAGTACACACATCCTTAACTTGAGTAGAAGTACAGATACTCATGTCTTAAAATACTCTGGTAAAAGTTGAAGTACTGATTAAACTTTTTTACTCAAGTGAAAATGAAGAAGTCTTGGCTCTCACATCATATTAGATAAATAGATAGATAGATAGACCTGCTCTAATCAAGCTTCCCATCTGTTTATTTTCTCATGGCTTAGTGGGTTAAGGCTGGTACTTTGCTAATGTTGGTGGTTAGAGTTTAAACCTGGCTTTCTGTCTGCTAGTCATGAGGTAGGTTAAATTCCTGATACCTACATCTTCATATTCTTGTTTTGATGGGTTAAAAAGAAAGATAGACCTGCTCTAAACAAGCTTTCCAGCTTGTCCTTCCTGATGGTTCAGTGGGTTAAGACTGGTGCCTTGGTAATGGTGTGAATCAGGGTTCGAATACTGCTTTGTCTCTGCTAGTCATGTTATGGATTTGCTTCCTACTTCTGTCTTTAGCATTATATTCTAGCGTTGATAGTTTGAAAGAAAAGATAGACCCCACTAAACAATTAACACAGCCAGTCCCTCCTGATGGTTCAGTGGGTTAAGACTGATATTTTGCGGTTGGTGGGGTTCAGGGTTCGAATCCTGCATTCTGTGTTTCTGTCTGGTCTGAATTTCTTGTTTTGAAGCATGAAACGAAGGATAAACCCCCCAAAAAAAGAAGGTATGTTGTGGGACTTGATGGCTTTGTGGTAAAAGCCTTACCTCTGAGCTCAGAGGTTGCTGGTTCGAATCTGGCTTCGCCCCACACTGGGTAAGCTGTGTGGAAAGTGCTCTGTGGTGAGCAATGGAGTGGTTGACTGTGAACAAAGGCTGTAAAGACCTGCTGCTTCACAGCCTCAGAAAAAGTGAGGGTGATAGGTTTTTGGCAGAAATTTTCCCTATATGCAAAACTAAGTCGATACTTTTTTGAACGTTTTTGCTTCATAACCCCCTGATTTCAGCTTCTCAGACACCGGGGGGGGCAGATGCCCGGATATTACCCCCCTGCTTCAGGATACGCCCTTCGAATCCGTCCACATCGAACCTTCCACGCAGCCATTCCTGACACCTTCCTTACCTCAGCCACCGGAACCATCCACACTCTTAACTTTGAGCCCTGGCCGGGGTTTGAACCGGCAACCTCTGAACCTAGAGGTAAAGCTCTTCCAATTGAGCCACAGGATCTCCTGCAAGAATGTGATTTTTAGGACCTTTTATAGTTCTTTACTAAAACGTTTTAAACAATTTAAAGGCAAGCTAAGCGGTGGGAATCAAACTGGGTGAGTCATATAGCAGAGACCGCATCACTAACCACTACACTACCACAGGGGTGGCAAACAAGGCTTTTCTTATTGGACTCTTGGCTTTTCTATAGTTAAAAGACCAGTGTTTTCTCTTAGATCATGATTTTAGATGGTCAAAATTTCTCCTTCTTGTTCATTCTCTCAGTAACTCGAAGTCTATGAGAAGTGACTCAGGTACAAGAACCACATCTCCAACACCTGCACCACTGATATACCATGATTTACCAGCAACCAATTTTAATGATCTTTCATTGTTCTGTTTTTAAAAACTTCTTATCTCAGACACCGGGGGGGCAGATGCCCGGATATTACCCCCCTGCTTCAGGATACGCCCTTCGAATCCGTCCACATCGAACCTTCCACGCAGCCATTCCTGACACCTTCCTTACCTCAGCCACCGGAACCATTCACACTCTTAACTTTGAGACCTGGCCGGGGTTTGAACCGGCAACCTCTGAACCCAGAGGTAAAGCTCTTCCAATTGAGCCACAGGATCTCCTGCAAGAACCTGATTTTTAGGACCTTTTATAGTTCTTTATTAAAACTTTTTAAACAATTTAAAGGAAAGCTAAGCGGTGGGAATCAAACTGGGTGAGTCAGATAGCAGAGACCGCATCACTAACCACTACACTACCACAGGGGTGGCAAACAAGGCTTTGCTTATTGGACTCTTTGTTTTCTATAGTTAAAAGACCACTGTATTCTCTTAGATCATGATTTTAGAGGGTCAAAATTTCTCCTTCCTGTTCATTCTCTCAGTAACTCGAAGTCTATGAAAAGTGACTCAGGTACAAGAACCACATCTCCAACACCTGCACCACTGATATACCATGATTTGCCAGCAACCAATTTTGATGACCTTTTATTGTTCTGTTTTTAAAAACTTCTTATAATATTTAATATGAAACTAGAGGTAAGAATCGAACCAGGGAAGTCTTTCATCATGGATCACTAATGGCATTACTTTGAAACTCAAAACTTTGTTAGACATGAAAATAAGCAGGAAAGACAGAGACAAAGAGACACAGACACAGCTTTAGAAAGAGTGAGAAACAAATAGAAAGACAGCAAGAGAGAGCCATATACAGTGAGACAGAGACATTTACTAAAAGAGACCCAGAGACAATTAGATAGAGAAAATAGAGAGACAAAGATAGCGAGATATAGCCACTTCCTGTTGGAAGTGTTTATGCCAAGCGACTCTTAATGATCTCATTTACTAAATGAGCAGTAGTGAGTTAAGGGCTTGCTTAGGTCCCCAAAACTGGCAGCTTGGAGGTGTTAAACATGTATCATATTTACAGCATGTGATATATATGTACTTATAAAGCACTAAATGGATTATCTCCATGTATCTCTCCAGGCTTTTAACATGCTACAATCCGTCACACTCCCTGAGATCTCAAAACTCTGGGCTTCTAGTAGTTCCTAGAATAGCACAGTCCACTAAAGACGGTAGATTATTTTCACATTTAGCTCCTACACTCTGGAATAGTCTTCCTGACAGTGTTCGGGGTTCAGACACACTCTCCCAGTTTAAGTGCAGATTAAAAACATATCTTTTTAGCAAAGCCTACACATAACACACATCACATCATAATCTTGTGCTCCAGAACATCTGATCACATGCACATTATCAACTTGTGCTGTTAATATTATGAACAGCAGCTACGCTAATTCCTCTCCACTGCTTCTCTTTCTCTCCCCATCCCGTGGCATCCTGAGGTTTGGCCAGATCCAGTCACCTCCCACCTCATGAAGAATATGGACCTTTGAAGAAGTAGATGCCAAACTCGCAAACATCCCGAACCATCTAGAGACGTACCAGTGCCAATTGGATCCCACTACATGTGTGGTTTTGACATTGGACCTCCTTGAGTGTTTAAAGGCTCTGGTGTGGAGAAGCTGATGCTGGATCTGTGATGATCACAAATGTTGAGCTCATAAAACTAGGAGCTTCTAACCATATAGACTGTAGGAAGAACATTACTTATAATCTTATACTCCAGTACTCATGTTAGTTCTCACTCTCCAGTGTTCTGTATTGTTGAAAGATTTATGATCAAACTCTTGATGTCACCCAAATGAGGATGGGATCCTCTTTTAAGTCCGGTTCTTCTCAAGGTTTCTTCCTCATTACATCTAAGGGAGTTTTTTTCTTGCCACAGTCGCCACAGCTGCTCATCAGGGATAAATACACACCATTCACCTTAACTGTTGATTTCTGTAAAGCTGCTTTGAGACAATTTCTGTTGTGAAAAGTTCTACAGAAATAAACTTGACTTGACTTGATGTGTAAGCATATGTACAGTGATTAAATATAAAGTCTATGACAGTGCAGAAACGTGTGGACATCATTAAAATCCTTTGCTATGTTTCCACACTGACAGTTAATGAGGTGATACCGGAGAGACTGCACTTCTTCAAGTCAAGTCAGGAAGCTTATATATAGAAAATTATAGACATTTTACAGATTTGAATGATGTTTTGTTTTTATCTGTACGATCATTAAAGACAGTGATTTAAGTTTGTGTCGCTATTATGAGGGAAAAACCCACAAAATGCCACCCAGAGGGTAAATTGTGTAAAACATGGCGGATTTTGGTGTTTGATTTGAGACTTGGTGCAGAAATTAAACAAAAGTTTACTGACTATTTTATCTGGAGTTTATTTATTAATTTTATATCTAAGTAAAGAAAGGACATCATGGATACATTTATTTTTTGCCAAAGGTTTTAATTTCGCCTCTTTTTTATTTTGTTATTTATGTGTTTACATTTGGGGAAACAGAAATGTGCGCTGAATTGATAGCGTGTTAATAACATTTAGTGCCGTTTAAAATAATTTTTATTTTGACAGCCAAATATACATATACCTACATACACACACATATATATATATATATATATATATATATTATATACATGTGTATTATATATATTAATACAAAACGAATAAAAAATGTTGTTACCTAATGAATGTATCCAGGCTGAAGTACAGACATTTGTGTAAAAATGTAATGAGTAAAAGTAAAAAGTTGTCTGAAAAATAAATAGTGGAGTAAAATAATGATACCAGAAAAATCTACTTAAGTACAGTAACAAAGTATTTGTACTCCGTTACTTCCCACCTCTGGCTCCAAATAACAACTAAAAGAGATTGTATGCTACATATATATATATTTTATAATAAAACAATATATTCTGAGCCTATTTCTTAAAGCAAAGGGTTCGACAACGCAACAGTTCAACAGATTAAAGCATTGATATGGTTTGATATTTCTATGTGGATCCTTCATTTTTGAAAAAGGTCTCACCAGTGTCTGCTTTGTAACAGTCTGAGGTAAAAATGTCTTCCTACGAGAAAGTCTTCAGAACAGAAGACTCAAATTAAAAGTCAGTTCAGCCTGTCATGTTATTAAGACAAAAGAAAGGCTGGTAAGGGAATGTTTATAGCTATTATGACGTAAGTAAAAAAATGGACTTGTAACTGTCAGCTTTTCCACAACTTTAAACGGAACTGTGTTGAATTAGAAGTGTATCATTCTTAAAAAAGTATATGCACATAAAATGCAAAAATTAAAATCAGAAAATTAAAAAAGTTTGAAATCCATAATTTGCTGTAAAATAGCCCTCGATATAATTGTATTATAGCTAGTTCATGCAAAAAGCAGAATTTCTTTATATATATATATATATATATATATATATATATATATCACTAAGGCACAAATTTACAATTATAAGGAATAAACCTATATATATATATATTTTTTTTTTTTTATTTACAGAGACAAAGTGATGATAAAGAATGTATAGGTTTATTCCTTATAATTGTAAATTTGTGCCTTAGTGACTGACAAGAAAAAACTGATTGGAACCAGACTCAAAAGAGAACATACATATATATATATATGTGTGTGTGTGTGTGTGTGTGTGTGTGTGTGTATAACACACATAAATTTTTTAAATAATTAAAACTCAATAAATGCACTGTCAAAAATATACAGTGATATATATAATAGCATATATTTAGCTTAGATAGATGTGAGCAGAAATGTGAGTGTCAATCTGATAGAGATTAGTGGTAGTTCAGTGGTTAAGGCATTGGTCTTGGACTTTAGATCGGAGGGTCACAAGTTCAAATGCCACCAAAGCTGACACTGCTGGGCCCTTGAGCAAGGCCCTTAACCCGCCCCTGCTCAGTTGTAAGTCGCTTTGGTTAAGGGCGTCTCCCTTTTACCATAAATGTAAATGCATGTGACAGTGTGTATAAATTAGGCTGGTGGAAATGTTAATAAAGCTGTTGGTAAATAGCACATGGGATCTGGCACCCCCGGAAAGATGCTTTAAATAGACTAAATGCACATGCAGCTGGCATCTTTAACACCTAATCACTGCATGTAGGTGGTGAGAATTAGGGGTAAAGCAAGTGCTAAAGAAAGAGGTGTGTATGGTGAGGGAGGGAGAAAAAAAAATCAGTGCAAGATCAAACGAGTCAACACATGATCTGTTGGGCTTCTTGGGTGGTCAGCTAAATGAGTGGCTACAGTTGCTTAAATTTAGTCAGGTGGTTTAGTAAAAAAAAAAAAAGGCATATGTATCTTTTATAGACTGGCAATGATTTTTACATCTGTTGACTGTGGAAAAAAAAGAGATTTGTTTTATGAATTGTTTTCTTCACTTGACCCAGCGGTTTGACCTGAAATGTTTTCATAGTTAGAGCGTGGAGCATTTCTTTTCTTCATGGAAGTTTTATTAGGCAGCCTACATGTTACAGAATTATAGCTTTTTTTTTTTTAGACGCTTTTGAACAAGTGCAAGTGGATATCCGACGATCGTGTAAAGAAAGTCAGTCTTTGGAGAAAGGCACGATGTCTGGATCCGTGCAAATGCCGTGTTGACGGAAGAGTGTTCCAGCTGCATGTTTTAGCTCTGACCTATACATCCGACACTCCTAATCTCGATCAATCCAGCAATCAATATTTATACAACTTGCTTCAAACTAACAAATGTGTTTGCAATCTCTCATCTCTCCTCCTCTTGAGCGGGAACAATATGAATTCGCAGACAGGCCCCTTGCCGCGTAAACATGTTTAAATAAACAGGAACCCACGGAATGCCTGTTTAATTGATTCATTCTGGCCCTGTGTTGTTTGCAGAAGGGCCCAAATGTGCGCTTGTAATGCAAACCCAGTGTTTAGAAGTGGTTGAGACAATAATGGCGCGAATGCCAGTCATGTCGGGGTTCTGGTTTGGACCTTTCCATGGGCTGCTGCCTACAAATTGTGTGCCACAGCAGCTCGCTGCATATAGTGTTCTAAAAAATGAAAACGGGTAATAATCATAAGGTAGTGTGCTCTGTATGGCACTGGCTTAAAAGTTTTCCAGATTATAATTAAACACATACAAGTGGTAATAAAATGTAATGAAGGGAGAGAGCAGACTGGCAAAGCTGTTTCATGTGGCCAGGCACAACATGTTGAGGGGCGTTAAGAGCGGGGCCACATGTGTCCTTGGGTGATCTGGGTTTTAGTTTCTGCCCATATATGGGCACTATTCAAGCAGGTTCTGGACTGTGATGTTAGCCCAAGTTGTATGGTACAATATAGAGGTGCCATGGAAATGGAAATTAAGTCTCTTGAAGAAACTAGTACTGCTTTGAGGCCATGATCACTGCAGATATTTAACAGTCCTGTGAAACAGGTCATGATGGAATAACATGTATAATGTCGAACAACCACTAGGTGGTGTGGTTCAGACTAAAAAAAGAAAGCATAATAACCACAATAAGTGTAATTATATCAGTGGTGTAAAGCAGTGGTCCCCAATTGGTACCGGGCCGTACCAACAGAATACATAACTTACATTATTTCCGTTTCATTTATTATCTGATTCTAAACGATGGTTTATTTTGAAAATTTACTGGATTCTCTCCGCCACATCTGTCTATAACTCACTCTTGATGCATGTCATGATGCCTCGGTCACATGTCTTACCTCCATCCTCTACCTTCTTAAAGGAGCTGCTCTGGCCTGTAACTCATAATACATTACCGCTAAATTAAAACTCCCAAGCGAGCAAAACGAACAATAAAACAACACAGTGGATGCACGTTTATTATTATATTTAGAAAATACCAGTTTTTATGCTGGTCGTATCATTTTATTTTGTTGCATTTATTCGCCACACCTTAAAGGCCGGTCCATGAAAATATTGTCAGACATTAAACCGGTCCGTGGCGCAAAAAAGGTTGGGGGCCGCTGGTGTAAGGTATTTGAGTAAATGTAATTTATTTATTTTTTGAAGTACTTTCTAATTTCACTGGGTATCAAAAATATAAGCGATTTTTACTCTTTACTCAACCACATTTATGATTCAATAATATGTACTTTTACACTGCTACATTTGAATTGACAATGACCATTACTAATTACATTCTGCACCTCTGTTGAAGAGGTCATTAAGGGTCAACATATCCCTACCTGCATCTGCTGGCCCAAAAAGAGCTAGAATAACTGCCAAAAACTTTGAGAACCAGCTTTTGTTGAAGTTCTATAAAAATATTGCCCCTCTATGAGACAGTAAGCAATGAATATCTGGATTTACATTATCTAAAATGAGTTACTTTATTATCATTTAGCCATTAAATACTACTGGTTCATCTACTTTGTGCTGTGGCGGACCGTGAATTTGGTACCTGGGTCTTCAGTGGGGACTTACCCGATTTAATCCACCTCTTAATACCACCACAATCACGTCTCAATTATAGAAACCATCAATACAATACAAAAACGCAACATAACGTGTGGCATTACAGAAATCACATATGGAATACCATTTTACTAAAGCAAGCTCCAAACCTCTACACTACAACCTACAGCTGTGCACCTACATCATCTGGAGCAGTTCAGAATCAATATTTGTCTAAAAACATGACAAAAACTTTAAAATGTAAATTATATACAACCTACTCACCAGAGATGCAGACTCATAATTTGCACCGCTCCTCAGAGGCTGTAAGCCAGTGGTACCGCTCGTATTTACTGGTCTGGAAGTGGTGAACAAACTCAGATGTATTAATGTGTGCAGAGCTACACACATGTTTTGCCAGTCGAACCTGGCTGTAACGGTTTCCCTCTGACCAACCAATTAGAGGATAAAAAAATGCTGACGCTATTCTAGGCCAGCTAGCTGCCCTGTGAGGTGAATTTGAAATCTGATTGGGTAAAGTAACAGCTTTTTCTTAAGTTGAATATGGTAAAAAGCCAGCAGTACTGACTTTGAAGGCCCTGTGGGGATTAGATTGACATGGAAGCACACAGAGGCTGAAATCTGATTGGACAAAAAAAAAGCTAACATCCAAATACACGTACTGGAAGCAGTGTAGCCAAGAGAAATGCTACAAAATTATAAGAATAAACTGTTGGAAAAAAATGAATACAATTTCATGAAACAAATATTAGAATTTAGGTTGTAAATGTAGGGCAGTGCTTCTGATGGTGTTTAGGCTAGCAGAGAAGGCTTTGCTGGCCCTGACCACCACCCACTGACTTTGTGACATGATATGGTAATTGTTAATTGAAGATTTATTTTCCTACTTTGTCTTTTTCTTTGTTTCATTCTGGCATGTGGAAGAAACTGTTGTGTTAATCTTTGTTAATGCAGTGTTGACGTGTTCAAGTTGATACGTATTTTTGGTAATAAAAGTTATAAAAGATTACAGTATTTGAGTTTTCATTCATGTGTGTATTTGTGTGGAGGACTAGTGCACCTTTGAGAAGTATGAATTTACTCAGGTATGATTTCCAGCTACTCTTTACACCTCTGGATTAGTCAACAAAAGAATTATTGGAATTATTAACTGTCTGAGGAAAAAAAAAAACATCTTCGTGGTTGCTTAGCTACATCTCATACTGAAAGCATGAATGAATAAAATCCCTTATCAAAAAATAATATTTAAAAAAATTTCCTGAGGTAAAACCTCAACCTCAAGTCCACTAGTCATTCAACAACATAGAAAAATATCTATACGCCAATCGAATGACGAATAACGAGTACACCCTCATAAACCAAACACTGCCTACAAACAATAGCATTCATCCTTGGAAAGAAAGTGGCATATACAGTATTTCCCCAAGGTTCACAATTGAACGTTTCCAGAAAGTAGCACCGTTTTGAGGTCACAAAGTCTTCCATCTGTAATTACACAACAAACTCTATGCCAATAAACTATTAGTAAACCATGCCAGAAAGAAGACTTTTCTTTCATCTAACCACAAACGTACGTGGCTGGAGCTCGTGAGACACCACTGGATCTGATTAGAACCAGGTTCCAGGCTCAGATTGGACAAAAACAATACTGTTTGGCAACAAACACTCAAGGTTTGGAGGAAAAAAAAAAAGAATGGTTCTAAAGGAAAGATCCCAGTGTTTAGGATTGAGGAACTGTGGTGATGTGTGATTCAGGGTTCCCCCCCAAACACCCTGGAGACCTTGTTAGGATCAATGACATCATGTAGATGCACCAGGAGATTCTTAAAAGTAAATGTGCCTGCTTCTGACAAAGCTGATATAACTGGTTAATGTTTGGAAATTCTGTTAGAACAATGACCTAAATTATACGTCTCAATTCAAAGAATCAAGCTTTTGACATGTCTGTGTCCCATGACAAAAAAAAAAACCCTGTAGGATCACCTAAAAGGGGAGAAGAGATTCTCTTTCTCCAGCACATTTCTCTCATTCGTTTGAGACATCAGTCTTACTAGGACTTACATGGAAACAGGATGTGACCCAAAATTCAAAATACAATCCACAGTGGCTTTCATCACCATCATCAATCAGTGCTGCAGAAGGGTCAAACACCCCTTTTCCAGACAGGAGGATATATCAACGTCCTGATCAAGCCTCAAGTGATACTATAAAGGTCCAGTGGGCCTCTTGTCTGAAGATTGAGGTTTCAGGTCCTGTCCAAAAAGACACAGATGGATTTCCTATTAAACACTTAAGATACATTGAGGGAATGCCCTTTGAAATGGAGTGATAAATTTTTTGTTTTGCTTTTGAGCATAAAATCGAGCATGAGCAAAAAATTAAATAAACAAATAAAAGTAAGCGTGGACACGTCGTGCACCGACATGGTGAATAGAAATGAAGAATCTCGTGGCTCGACGTATTCGGTCTACGCCAGGCCAAATAACGGCAGCCTGCGTCAGATGTCCTACAAATAGCAATGAAAGCTTGCCATTCATTTGTGTGTTTAATAAACCGCTGCCTCAGTGAGTAGCTGTGGTCGCACACCTGTGTTGACAAGTATGCTGTCCATTCGGCATTTTAGAACCGGCCATAAACATGGCCGCCCTACAGGCAGAAAGTGCTGCCAATGCCTGTTACATATCAACCTCCTGTAACACCAACAGTGCCAAATGTAGTGCGCACCCAATTTCTTCACACAAAACAGCTCAAAAGGGAAAACAGTAGATGAATTCATTCACACATTCTACACTCGTATGAACAGACTGCTCGGGGAAAATAGTTCTGCCTGTAGTAGCTATCTGCACTTTTTCTCTGCAGTTGTGTTCTTTCATGGAAAAGCCAAATAATTAAAGGCTGGATGATTCTGGTTAATTTTTTCAGAAGTGTCAGCAGTTTAAAGAGAAGTGAATATGAGACCCAAGTAGCCCTGGATTTAAACAGTTTGACTGCCCCCTATTGGCTACAGAAACACACTTGGAAAGTCATCGAATTAGTTGCTTAATTTTGACATTATATCTGTAAAATTGTGATAAGTGTCTGAACTGGTTTGTAATACAAAATAGAAGTATGATCTAAAGAAACAAAATTGAATGGTAATGAGAATTTATTATTTAAAATTGTAGAAAAGTATAGTATAGCTTTTTTTTTTTTTAAAAAACACTTTTTTAGACTCATGCATCACATCATTACCTTTTAAACTGTTGTGTCGATGTAAATAGGTAAAGGAGCCTGGAGTGTTTTGGTGAACTGGGACATTTAGTGGTTTGGTGGGTCATTTCTAATACCAGAGATCCCTCATAATCGGTGTTACCTTTTGGCTTACCTTCAGTTACGCTGTCAGAGTCCATATTCACACTTTGATCACATTGTACAGTGTCTTAGTTTTACATAATAGTAGTAATAATATTTTCTCTCTCTTCCTTGCCTGATTTATACCAATGCCCTACCTCTGGACGAAGTTATCTTAAATGGGAGATCACTCTATGCAGCCGAGTATAACTTGAATAGATTTGGATTATGCTTAATATCAGCAGTCTGCTACAATGGCTTTGGACCACAATTTGCATGAAAACTTCCGCATTTAGGTGCCGATCACATAAAATAACAGACGTTCATTGCCACACAGATGTGGATGGGTGCCCAGATTAGTCTGGTTCCTCTTAAGGTTTCTTCCTCATACCATCTCAAGATTTATTTTTTTCTTGACTTATTCACCACTGGCTCACTCATTAGAGATAAACTTAAGGAACAAACTTACAGGCACTTAAACTTATACATTCTTATAACTTGAACTTCATCTCTGTAAAGGAGCTTTGGAACAATCTGTTAAAAGCATCATACATATAAAACTAAAAATTGTATTAAATTGTATTATTGGTGTTCACTGTGTTTATCATCTGACATTTTTACCTCAGCTAGTCAGGTCAGGTCTGTGTCTATCCACCAAACCAGTGTTTGTACTACAACTGTGAGCCAATTACAAGCCAAGTGTGTGATTTTAACAATGCTTCCTGTTTAAGCTTCTTTCTTGTCGATGCCAGATCTATGTAGTGGAATTAAGTGTTTCCAGAGACACAGGGCATTTTGAAGAGTCCTTTGTCAGCTGTGTAAGCAGTGTTTCAGCCTGGTTATGTACACTGCTTTTATATAGACTGTACCACAGCCCATCCACCCTTGTTTCTGCAGTTGTATTTTGTTGAGGTTTGTTAATTCATGGGTTAAAGCACACCTGTAGCAAAGGAAAACGGACTGGCAATGTACATGCTTTCCCATCAAAGTAAACTGTGGCATGTTTATCAGGTCCTTTCTGTGAGCTACTAATAAAACAAATGGATTAACTTCATGCTATGGAATCGCAAATTTGATCACTGCTTCATGCCTGGGAATCTCCATTTAACAGAGGCGAGACGGATTGGTTCTGTAACCGCCCATCGCTGCTCAACTGAGAGGCAGAGTCAAAGAGCAGGAATGAAGAAGGCGATGGAAAGGGAACGTGCACAAAGAAAAAGCAAACAGAGGTCGCTGTGCTCGGTCGGACTCGCTGGGTGGTTCTGCCTGCTTATTTAGTCTGTGAAGGTGATGGGAACCGAGAGGCGGCTGCCGCCAATACTCTCTAAACCTAGAAAAATATTCATGTGGACAGAATGAATCCAGGGAGAGAAAAGAGAGTCAAACAAAGTCAGGGGCCAACAGATACACAAATGCTCAAGGGTCATATGAAACGCATTACTCGGCTGAGAAAATGCCTCATGTCGTCGTTTAAAAAAAAATAGAAATGAGCTTTTAGGACACAGAACTGATGCAAAACCATGACCCATCATGGTGGAGAAGGGAAACAAACAAACAAACAAAAAAAAAAAACTTGTCTCTCTGACCACATAAATCCTACATGCAAGTCATTTTGTATTTCAAGCCATCACCCCCTTAATATAATAACCCTATATGAACACGTTGCTTATTTGAGCCTTCTACACTTTCACACCATGTGGAACAGCAATACCATGAACATGTAATTATTTGATTGGACAGCTACTGGTTTTCCCCAAGTTAGCTACATACCAACACTAATACAGTGCTGTGAAATACTCGATGCATATTGGTCAGTACTTTTTCTAGAATAGCTTGGCTTAAACAGTAATTCTGGCGATAAGGCAAATCACAGGTTGATAATGCACTCGTTCTGATACATTGTCTCGATAGTACAAGACTAATCCACCAGGACTCTTCTGGAAAACCTAAAAATAATCTAAAAATAAAAAAGGGAGAAATTTGTTCTGATTTGACAAATCTGTGTTTGATATGAAGCTTTCTGTAAGGAAATATTTTACATTTAAGTAAGGAGTCTCCAATGTCCTAACTGTAAGACTTAAAACTCTTAAATCTTAAAATCCAAACACTCATCCGCAAATGAAAGAGAATATTAAAGAAACTTTGACATCTACCTTTGCTTTTGCTGCAATGTGGAGGACTCAACATATGCCCTCAATTCCTCCCTCAGACACCATCTGCATAAAATCTCAGCATATTCTGTCAAACGGCTCATCATGGATGGCAGACCATCAACTGAAATGTTGTCCCTGGTGATTCAACTCGGTGTCAAGATCTTGCGTTATCTCCCCTATTTCTCACACAGCCTTGTGTAAAGCATCTAGTCTCGTGTAATTTCAAGACTGGACTTCAACCCACTCCTTTCAGGTCGACCTCAGCACACCATTCAACATGCTCGCTTAAGGAGAAAAAGAGAGAAAAATCCCTTTACATCATCCAGCATTGCACTGTGCTCTTTGATTCTCTAAAACTGCTTGGTTGAACTCACCAGCACATAGTATACAAGGCATCAAGACTCGTCTCTATTCTGAAGCCTAGGTGGTATAATGATGCAATCATTCTGGTGCATTAAAATGTCTCCAAGCTGCCAATGCTGGGCCCTTGAGCAAGGCCCTTAACCCTCATCTGTATGAATGAGAATTGTAAGTCACAGTAAATGTAACATGTCACTAAGTGATGCACAGATATGCAGATTTGAACATTTAAGGCTTCCACAATTGAAAAAAATCCAGGAGTAATGAAAACAGAAGTCAACACGCTCCCCTTTAGTAGGGATGCGCATCTCCATAGCCGAGGCCAACGCAATTGGGATCTCGACGCAAGCAATGATGCGACACATTAAAAGATGCTGATTAAGCGAATGTCCATGTGATGCGATTCATCCTCATTAGGATGCAGTGCAACAATGAGATTGGATGCAATGAAACTCAACATGGCACACATTCGTTCCGCTTTTTTTTTTGTTTTTTTAACGCTGCAGTTTTGCTACACAGAAAAGAATATGCATGCGTCAACAGTTTAGAAACAGCAGTTAGTCGGATTAGGTTACACAAAGCCTTGCAATCCCAAGAGAGACAACTGGAGTGGAGCCGCCTTAAGCCGGCAGGAGCTCGTGGAAAGCGGTCACATAGAATAGTCCGACTTCCCGCAGTCAAAACTGCACAGCTAAACTTACACATAACACAGCTTTCCTAACACGCGACGTGAAAGAATGTAAACATGAGGTAGATTAGGAGCTGTACGTACTTTCAGAGTTTGACGTTTATTAAAAATGTCAAACCGTGATGAGACATACTTCACATAGTTCTGAGACAAGTTTGAAAAAGCAAAAAAAAGATCTAGATTTGTGCCTTGATTCGAGTCATTTACAGCTATTAAGTCTCTGAAAGGAGGATTAAATGCTTTCTCACATAAGAACCGAATGACTAAACAGGAAATCGTGCCACAAACTGAGAAACAGCCCGTTCCTTACATCATAAAATACTGTACGGAAACATTCATCATTTAAAAGTCATTATATTGTAAACAGAGTAGAGTTTGAAGCCTATACCATAATCGTGCAAGACAGCGCTCTGTTTACTTCACAAGACCACAGAGGAACCATTATCGATTTGTGCAGTCTGAACGTAAAGGAACGATTGCATCCATTTTTAGATTTGCAATAACACGGGGGGATTTATTAAAAAGTAATAAATCAGCAGTGTGGTCTTTGAATATGGTTTGGAGACATACGTCTTAAAAGGGGAATGGGTTTGTGGAATGCCACCCAGAGAGTAGAATAGTGTGTGTTCAGGGGTGGGTGTGGGGGGGTTGTTCTTGCAAAAGTGGTTGGACTGGTGGGCCTCACACAGAGACACAGGGCCACCCAGTTTCAGGCTGGTTTGTTTATTTTTTTTCCAATCATTTGGGGGAAAAACTGTCGGGCGAGGGCTGTTTAGTAGGTCTTTGATTAGTTGTCTCGTCTTTGGCTCACAGGGGATGTGTAAACTCCTTGGAACTTGTAAATAGGAGTTGTATTTGTTAAGGGTCAAGGAAGAACGTAATTGGTTTAATATAAGCAACGGTTTTGAGAAACGATACAGAAGTGATTGATAAAAAGTCAACATCATACAACAGAGGACATCAAACCCATGCCAGACTATAGTGCATTAAAAAAAATTAAAAATGAATAAAAACAACTAAATTATAAACATTCCTATTCTGTTTTTGTACTTTCTGAAAACGTTTCTTTCAGATACTTTATTTTTAGATGCATTTTTCAAATAAATGTTGAAGAATTAGGCACCAGTAAACAACAGTAAAGGATCATCTATGCTGACTATTTTAAAACTGAAGCCTTATACAATTTCTCCTGTTATAAACAGTGCTTCACTTTTTCTAACAGTGCTGATGGGATACAGAGTTTAGATTTCTCAATGACGATACGACAAAAGTAAAAAGTGAATATTTTGAGCAGTGCTAATATATACATAACATTTTGATTGCTCAGTTTTGCTAAACCATGTACTACCCTGTGCTGATTATTCTTTAAGACACCTGGAACACAATTCGTATTGTTAACTAAATGCAGAATTGGGAAGAACAAAAAAAAAGAAAAAAAAAAAGGTAAGGCAATCTGTCATAAGTAAACATTTATTCAGTGAATAAGAAGGTTTATAATATGACAACACAAACATCCAAACAAATTGTAATTAAACTTACAAGGGAACTTTGAGTTATCAAGGGACTGGTTAACAGTACGCAGAAACATTTAAAATAACGGCATTAACGTGGATTTTTCTTCGGTTTGCAGGTCATGCCAGGTTGGGTGATCTGGCTTTTATTGCCTCAACAGCTGTTCTCACAGCATTGTAAGATCCTACATGAAGAAAAAAAAAAAAAAAAAAGACAGCAAAAACTCTAATTTATTATTTTTTACATGCCTGGGTGATGAAATTTCTGTTAGACCTCAATTATGGAACGAACCTTGGAGTCTCTCCATGTAAGCGTCGATAGCTGTGATCCCGCTCACAATATCATAGGCGGTCTCCTCCATAGATTGGCCAATTTCAGCGGCACCCTGAAAGGCAGACAAATGGCATATGACAAGCATGTAAACAAAGTGGAAAGTGGTTACAAACCTCTCAGAGGCATATGGTGTGCGGCAGCACAGCTGGGCGAGTCATTTAGCCGAATTTGCAGACAAATAGTGTGAATCTACACACCTTTAGATCTTCGTAGAATCGATCTTCGAGTTCAGACAACTGGGCCATGACTTCATATTCTGCAGAAATACCCTCCTGTGTAAAAAGTGGTCAGAAATCAAATTAAATAAAACCGGTTTACTTTAAAACTAATCATAATGCATGGGGTTTAATGGACATTTTTATCCAAAAGACATCTTCGCTTTGTACAATTAAATCATCTTTAAGCTGAGAAAAAAAAAAGTTACCTCCTCCACAGAACTGGTGCCCTCCTCTGCCGAATCCTCAGTTAACTTGGTGTTCTGTGCAGTTCCTTTCGGCAATGAATTCAACTCCTTCACCCTACCAGCAGGAGACAGAACCAAGTGTAAAGCCAACACTAGCCACTAGAGGGACCCTTAAGACAACTCTTTTTGCACCAAAGAAATTAGATGCACTTTCAAATATTAAGAAAGCTGGCTGTACTGTACCTGTCTGCATACCGGAGTGTGTTTAGAGTGTATTCACAAAAACTCATCCCGGGTGAGATCATGGCAATCTGAAAGGCACGTCAATAATGTGCTTAGGGCTGTCTCAATTTATATCCCATTCTACTGAATTACACCATTTTATCAGCAGTTATAGAAATGTTACCCTGTGACCATTCATTTATTAATGGCTCTTTATGGTGTAGTCACATTTAAATTGTGTATTAAATTAGACTGCTGCATAGATACTACATTAAGATCAGTTAATAATTTCATTTGTAAATCAGTGTTTGAGGTTTGGTCACTGAACAAAATGCATACGTTCAGGAATTAATTTTAACATTACTAATAATTTATTAGATTCTATTATTTGCCAAATTTGCTTCTACATTAATCACAGCTAATGCAGCAGGTTATAAAAACTTTAAATTTACTGAAAGTCCCCCCCGCCCGATACTTAAAAGCTTTTGGTTTTACAGTGCTTGACAAAATGATCTTCGATACGAGTCAGCTCTAATTACCATACATGTCCTGGAGTTCTCGCCTATGAAGGAGTCTCTGAGCACCTGGGTGAGCTTACTCATCCGGAAGGGGATGTGTTCGCTGTTCAGCCCCAGCGATCGGATGCATTCCTGGAAATCAGTAATTAGACAAAGGCTGACACTTTCACAGCATGCATTCCTCGTCCTAGGCAAAACTGATGCCAATAATAGTGTCTGGTTCGCTACCGTGATTAATCAGCTATAAATAAGGGGGAAGAAAAACTCTAGTCCCTGATTAAGAATTAAGACAACCACCATTGGTACTGTTTACAAAAATGAAATGCAAAAAATGCATAGAAAATATCTAGAATTTATGGTGAACCCCCAAAATTCACGGTTTATTAATGTATTAATTAATACCGTATTGTATTATTTATTTTGAGTGACAAAGCATTTATATCCATTAGTTCACATTTTCTGCTGAGTATGCATTAAAAAGAAACCAACTTGGTGTAATGTCTAAATGAATTCACTGAGGTACCATAAGGGGTTGTCCCCCTGTAGGGGCTGGTCTTAGAACATAACAGACAAAAAACTCCTAGACTAAAAAGATTCAGTGCCTACACGAGACTACCAGGAAGCCAGACAGTACCTTCAATGCCAGAAGACTGCGATTGATCTCTGCCGTCTCCACCATAGTCTGCCGATCATTGCTGCTGACGTCTGTGCCCCGCTCATTCCCTGCCAGGTCTACCAGAGAGAACTTTCCATGAAGCATTTTATTCCGCCTCAAGATAACCTGCAAGATGGCATGGGAACGGGACGAGTTGGCATTGGCAAACGTCTGGCCGGATGTTCTACAAGAGAGGGGCAAACAAGCCATCCAATTACTCAAGAGCATAGTTCTCAAAGTGTACACAACTTCACTCAAAGCCCTCATTTGGACCAGATCGTGTCTCATCCACAGATAAAACTGGAGATCATTAACTGCGGTTCTGGTGAAACGACTGACTTCAGTTAGATCAGTCTGAGCAGCAGGAAGCATTGATCAGTTTATTGGGTGCTTTAGTTTTACCTGCATGCACTGCCCTTCTCAATCATCTTTATAACATCTTCAACTGATGAGACAGGCATTTCCTGCAGACCAACGACCTGCACCTGCTGGTTTTCATCTTCTAGCACACGCAGCTTTGCCTTCTTATTCAGCAAGTCAAAGACCTGAAAACACAAGTTGCTAAGGGTTATAAGATATTGCAGCTAAGGGGGGGACAGGCGGTTTAGCGGTCATAAGTCTAAAATCATAGGAGGGTGTTGAAACAATCAGGTTAAATAGCAAAAAAAAATATTTCTTCAAGAAAATGTACTAATCGTTAGTTTAAAAGGACTGATCATTTTATTCTCACAGGGATTCATTACACATTCTCACGCAAGAGTTAAAACACCATAACTCATAGCTACACCAGTCAAACAAAGCTAAAGACAAGGGAGCATGAGAAGCTCTTGAATCTCTAACCCTGTATGTATGAAGCTTTGAATTTTAATAGTGTCAACAAAAGCGTAGTGCTGATAAAAGCACCGTCCTGGAAAAGTAATTTCCGGACTATAAAGCTGCACCCACTGAATTTTAGAAATATTTTTATTTTTAACATAAATAAGCCGCACCTGTCTACACAGGCTTTAACGAAAGACACGTTACACACGGTGTAACAGGAGAAATATGTTGTGCTTCCTTTAGGAGCATAGCGGTATTTTGGGAATAGTATGCCAGACGCGAGCTCTCCCTTCACCCTGTCTCAACGTGTTACAACGGCTTGTATCTAAATAGTAGCCAACCAAGAAAGTCATTGTTCTCAGTCTTCCTCCTTCCTTTCACAACTATTTCTCTCGGGAGTTTTTCTTTTGGCAACGTCGTGTGTTTAAAAAAAAAACAAGGTGCGTTTTTTCGTTTCCGTTCGGAAATTTCATTGGTCTAATGTTATGTCGCTCAGTTTTTTGTGAAACCGGGAAAAACCCAGGAAAAATTCATAAATTAGCCGCTTCGTTGTTTAAGCCGTGGGGTTCAAAGCGTAAGAAAAAAGTAGCGCTTATAGTCCGAAAAATACGGTAAGATGGACCACGATGTTCAAAGGGCATTTTTATTTGTATTGCTTTACACACTTAAGCATGAACCTCGTTTAAATCACTTCACACACTGCAGATGTTGCAATGGTGTTGATTCCTTTGGATAGTAAGAGTTAATTCTCGATAGGAATGGTGCATTAAAAGCACTGAGCATTTACAGCTGCTACTCAAAATATAAGCAAACCAAGTGGATAAATTAGACACATGTATTAAATCCTGTTTACACACCTTGCCATTGTAGATCTCAAAAAAGCTCACATATGGGCACAGATCAGCATATCTTTTCTGCTGCAGGAACGCAAACACATCCTGGGCTGTATAGGAGGAAAACAAATAAATAAAAAAAAGTGTTTGATACAAAACGATTTCGTAATCATTTGCAAAGAGACATCATCGTTTACAAGGCACCTGCCAATGCATAGATTCCCTTGGAGCTGTTCTGGGCCTTTCCTGAAAAGTCTCCACCCATCGTCTACAAGGACAGAAAAAAAAAAAAGTAAGGATTTCAGTTATACAACAAAGGCACTTTAAAGAAGACTGACAGTATACCTACATGTGTTTTTCCACTCCCGGTTTGACCGTATGCAAAACACGTTGCCCTTCCACCCTTAAAAATAGTGTTAACTAGAGGTTTGGCAGAGAACCTGGAAATAGGATAGAAAAGTGTTCATTAGAAAGGTATACACGTCTTCAAAAGTGTGTCTTATGCTACCGTTTTTCCCCCCTCCAATAAAGAGAACAGTCTTGGAAAAATTCTCAATGTGTACAAAGTTACAGCAACCATTATTTTACTGATGCCAAGCAGATCCAAACAAGATGAAAACTGCTTTCTTAATTTTAAAGCGTTTTCAATATTACAACTGTTTTTATAATGGGCACAAAAAAAAAAAAAAAAAAATTCATTTCGGTTTCCAGGAAAATCTTTGCCAACAACGTACCCTGACTAGATCTCACAGTGGATAATATCACACACACACCTCCATATTTGCATCCCTTGAATTCATAAAGCAGACAAGACACACCCAGTTACCTGTAAACTAAATCGTTGCTGGCATCTTCATCAAATGAGTAATCGAAGTGGAAAGACTGGTTGTCAAGGTACTTGGTGAGATCAACTTTCTGCTTGGGTTCATGGAACAGGAGGACTCCGTTTCCTGGGATTGTCACCACATCAATCTCTTTCTTAGCCAATTCTGTAGAGGGGGAAAAAAAAGTAAAAAAATAAATAAGACAGTCTTGTAGAGAATATTATAGTAATAATAAAACACTAAAGATAATATAAATAACATCCCTTTATAGCTACTCTTAATTTAAACATTTAAAAAGGTTTACCTTTTTTATTTAGAGGCCGCTTGCGAACACACACACAGATTCTGTGTAGTTCAACCTGTAACATGTATTTCAGATTTATTAAATATTCATTAAAATACATAAGCAAAATGCATGGACAGTTTTTGAAGTGGATGGTGGTGTAGGGACAATTGTTGATCTACTTACAGGGTCACTCAAATACAACGGAACTTTCTCCACGGTCTCACGATAATCTTCAATCATCTGATAGAACTGCTTGTTGGGGCGATTCATATCCCCGTACTGAGGATGAATGGAAACATGAGGAGGTTGCATTGCGGCCTATTAAAAACATTTTGTTTTCCAATTTACTACATACCTTTCCTTTCTTGGCATGAGTTTCTGGGATTTTAGCTGGAATGGACAGCCTTTTGTTTGTGATTTTGCTTATTTCTGGAACTCGTGAAAGGCGTTGGTCTAAAACACAAAGCAAGGGGTAGCACTAATGCAAATGATTTGCCAATCAACAAAATGTACATGATAAAGAGGATTCGGTTTCATCTCATTTTCTGACTTGCTATTAGAAATCAGCCCGACAACTGCATTAGCAAAGAAGTCGCTTTGATCAAAGTCTCATAAGCAGAATAAAATTTGCACTCAACCAGCACAAATATAAAACAAGGGATCCGAATGTGCAAGCAGAATGCACTCAAACTTACTAGCAGCGGGCGCAGGAGCGCATTTTGAGGCTTCGCTTTCCGACACTGCTTCAATTGCAGGAGGCAGAGATGGGGGTTTTGCGACTTGTCTTTTAGGGTAACTTGGTAATCCTGCCGTGATGCGAAATAAAGTTATCGAAATCCATATAAAACGTTGTTGCTGTGTGCTTTCAATTAATCACAACGATAGTTTTTAATGACTAAAATATTAACAAGTCTCCCATTACACTGCCCTTAAATAGCTGTAATGGCTTAATTTTTTTGCCATAAATGTATAACTATTGTTGTGGATTAGTAGCTGTTTCTAAACAGCTGAATAATGTAACGGAGCTCCAGTTTTCCAATAGCCACTTTAACCACCCGAGTATAAATCAGTTATTAAATCCTCATCCATTTATTGATCATTAAAAGCACAGATGCAGTATTTCAGGTGAAATTTGTTGCAAATAACTTTATATAAAAATAAATAAATAAATATTCACAATCCCCTGAACAAGTAAATACTACTTTTTAATGTTAATTCTTTATCCTGCAGCCAAACATGCCCCACTCACTTTAAATGCTTTTTTTTTTTTTTTTTTACATACCAGACTAACGTAGGGGCTTGGCCGCAAAAAGTCTGAGCTTTTCCACGCATAACTTTATATAAAAATAAATAAATAAATAAAAATTCACAATCCCCTGAACAAGTAAATACTACTTTATAATGTAAATTCTTTATCCTGCAGCCAAACATGCCCCACTCACTTTAAATGCTTTTTTTTTTTTTTTTTAAATACCAGACTAACGTAGGGGCTTGGCCGCAAAAAGTCTGAGCTTTTCCACGCAGACAATTAATGATAGTCACAGAATTGCACTGGTTCCATTACCTTTCATTTATTTAAAAAAAAGCATTTAAATTCTTTTGATCACAGAAAATTAATGAGTCGCAGTCAAGTGAAATCCTTTGCCCAAAAAGATTAAGAACCCTTGCTAGATAACGAGCACAGTTACAGAAAAGCCTTTGCCACATGATTACCCACAAAGCGCTGCACTGACCTGAGGCTCTTGGAATAGTAGATGAAGGCTGCTCCTGACTGGGAGCGTCATCAGCAAGTGACACGCCAGCAGCTGGAATGGCTGGTGGTCGAAACAGACAAGTCTGCCGAGTGGTCATTCGTCTGGAGACTGGAAGGAAAGTTAAACGATTTAGAGTGGGGCGAATTATACAAATGACATAATGGGTTCAATAAACCTGGCAAGTTGATTCGATTGATTAATCAGTGCATTTTCTGTATCAGATAATCCTGATTACTGGGGCTTTAATTACAGTGGATTTCACCACTGGTAAGAAAGGGCTGCAGTCATGTGCTGATATTACCTCAATATAATATGGACAACGCCATCTTTAACTTATGGATGGCCATGACGACTACAGATACTATTTAATTTTTCAAAGCACAACTTATGAACTTAGTCAAATGTAGGAAGCATCCACACCAGCGCTAATGTTAATAAAGCACATTCAGTGACAAGTGTAAATTGTTGGGGAGGGAACTTATGCTACCACTGCAAATTTGCCGCAAAGAGATACAGCCAAAAATCACCATTTGGCTAAGCCACTGTTTTTCTATAAATACTTTGTTACATTTACCCTTTAAAACAATGTACAGGATCAAAGCACGTAAATAAAAAACGGATCTGAAAATTAAAGTTATCAAATTTAGACCAATAAATGAAGCAGCATATCTGTGTTCTAGACAAAAGGTCAGCTGGTTTAAACGAAGTAAAACATAATAAAAAGATCAGCACTGTAGCCAGGTGATCATGAATAAGGAAAGCCATGATTTAGACTTCAATGTATATACACCGACCATGCATAACATTATAACACCATTACAGTGAGTGAATAACACCGATTCTCTCTTCATCATGGCACCTGCTAATGGGTGGGATATATTGCGGTCATGAGCAGCCAAGGCTCATTGATGCACGTGGGGCGTGAAGGCTGGCTTAAATGGTTCGATCCAACAAAAAGTGTAGCTCAAATTGCTGAAGATGCTGTTAATGCTCGACAAGTCAGGACTGTTCTGGCAGCACAAGGGGGACCAACACTATTAGGCAGGCGGTCATAATCGTATGCCTGATAAATGAGACCCATTGTGCCAAGATAGTGCTTTTTTTTTTATTCCTTACCATTGATATTGGTGATCTATATTTATAAAAGTGTACCCGCAATTGTTTTACTATATGTTACTCAGCCAACTTCATTTTAATTCAATTTCTATTAATTGTATTAGGTTATATGCAAAATGATAGCTCCCAACACTGAGTGTTGATCACAAAATCAGCACATGACTTTTGCATAGAAAGGAGGAAACACCAATGTTTAGTGCAACCCAGAGGTTCTCAACCATTGAGAGGTTCTCAAACTCAACACTCAGTTTTATTTAACTCAAAACACGACCTCATTTGACTCTGCATATAATCACCAGAAAACAAAAACCCCATGCAACAAGGTTGAGAACCTCAATCAACTATTAGGATCAATTTTTGATTTATGAATTCCCATCAAGAGTGTATAAATCAGAAAGGGAGCCATGAAACATACAAACCTGGCTCCTCAGAGGGACCAGCTGGAGGGGCCACTTTAAGCAGGAAACACACATTAACGTTATACAGCTCCAAATGCATTGCAATGCTTGAAAATTTCCTCTACTGAACCAAATGAGAAAACCCACTTACACTCTGAAGGGGCAGGTATCTTTGATGACTTGGTAGTCTGCTCAGATTTCTTAAAAAAAAATAATAATAAAAAAGGAAAAGGATGTTATTACAATTGAAAACAATGCCTATATTAATGCACAGCATTAGAGCAATAAATATCAACTATGGAAATGCTCAAACCAAAACTGTGTGAAATGCCCATTACAAAAAAACAAACAAACAAACAAAACAAAGGCAGTTGTATAAAAGTCAGTTTAATAACCAAAAATACAGCTCAAATAATTTTGGTCCATCATTGCTGGTTAAAGACGCATAGAAACGCAGTCAGAAAATGTCACATGGAGCAAGATATAGAAAAGTATTATGATGAAGCAAAGGAAATTGAGCATGTGTTCCAAGTAGGCAAGGCTCAAGCAGGCTAAAACTCCTTGCCAAATGTGCAGCAGGTTATGCATCAAGTATTGTAGTTGCTTTTGCAAGCATAGTAGCAACAGATTAGACAAATCAGTGCATGGAATGTAAAACTACAATTTGCGCCGAATAACTGATTAGCACACAGTATAAAGTATAGTATATATACACAGTATAAAATATTTTTAAAAAGTTTAATCGACTCTAAACACAAAACCGTGTACATATCTAAAGGGACTACCCGCACCCCGAAAACAATACTGGTTAGAAAATAGCATGCGTGGTAAGAAAATGTAAACTGGCCTATAACACCAATGCGAATGTTCTAGATGCAGGAACGCAAGATAATTAAGCAGTGATTATGAGAAAATAAAATAAATACAATGCACAACCTCTTCGGACTTCCATAAGGAGCGTGTAGCTATGTTACTATGACAATTTGTTTTTGTGGTGGAACATTGGGCGAAAGGGTTTGACTGCTATCTGTGACCAGGGTTGAAATTATGGGAATTTTTAAGAAACCATTGGGAATAAACTAGGAATTTACAAAATTGCCTATAAAAAGGGAACTTGAATTATAAAAGATTAAATGCAATTTCAGTCAACAATTCTACCCTGCACATGCATCGATCACATGCACACAGTACCCTTACTGCGGGGTTAATAAGTTCATACCCCCTACATGCAATGTGCATTCCTCAAGAACACTGAATTTCGCAAAATAATGACCAAAATGCCCTTTTTGGTGAGTATTTTCATTATATTTATCTAGATATTTACTGTACTAGTTTGCATGCATGCCATCTTATGACGAGGTTGCACAATCCCCTTGTTTGCATCAAGTAGTGATGGATTGAATTAAAACGGTGCGAACACTAAACCTAAAAGCAGCAAATATCAGCCGCAATAAACAATTACAGTTTTAGTCACTGTTGTGGTTTTCAGCAAATGCTTATGCATTTGTACACCAAATCTTTTTTTGTAATTGGGCCTGAAAGTTTTATTTATTTACAAAAATAAAAAATCCTGCATGAGTGAATTTGTTCAAAGGAGAAAAAAAAACACACACTATTAAAGCAGCCAATATAAGCTTTAAAATTATTTTAATTAAAAAGAGTTACTCTGTGGCTTTTGCAGGTTTTTCGAATAAATTCCCATTCATTTTTGGTGTTGCCAATTTTACCAATAATTTTGCACCCCTTTACACTTCTATCTAAACCGTTGTGTGGTGTTGAAGAGATAAAAACGTGCATGCAATTCAACGCTAGCTAATGCTTATCTAATTCATATCAAGCTTTAATTCATGTCGTGTTGGTTTTAGATCACAGTAAATATCCTTGAGTTGTCAGTATCCAGCCTTCACCGCTGTAATCCGAGGATCACGTTGCGTTTTGTTTGGAAATCGAAAAACACTAATTTCTGACAGCAAGTTATTTCCTGGTCTGAGAGCACAAACCTTTTTTTATTAATCGCAGGAATAAATAAACTGTCGCATCACCATTGTGTTTAAGCAGTCCACTGACCATGCTTTCAATATGCATGCTAGTTAATTGGAGACGTCCAAGGATCAAAGACATCACATGAACAAAAGCTGTTCAAATGGTCTGTAGTTTTTTTTTGTCAAAGTAGTTCTTTCTCTCTCTCTCTCTCTTTTTTTTTTAATCTCTTAGAATTATGGCCAAGAAGTTCTACCATGGGTTTATCAGACCAACACACATTTGGCCACATGACCATGAATACTTGCCAGATTTTCCTGCACCTCATTTACGGTTGCTGAATTTTTTCTCTTGGCAGGTCACCTAAAGTTTCTGTATACTAATCTGATACATTTTGGAAAGACACACTGCTCTCAATAATGTCACATTGGTACCCCATTATCTCTACCAAATAATGGCCTTTATTGTCCCAAGGTACATCAAATTTCTTTTTATAAATACCTCTTCTAAAAAAAATAAAGCCACTTTCTACCTCTTCTAATCTATACTTTGGTTAAGTTTGAGTACAGTCACATTGCTTATAAAATGGTGTGCAAACTTGTGCAAGCAGGCTTTTGGCAAGTTTTGGCTTTTTGGGTCTATAAAATATTTGTTTTCCCCTTCCTGGTTGTTAAAAGTGGAAGATGAAAATTTTGTAGGTCGTATTATTAGGGTTTCTCAGCAACAGTATAAATCCATCAAATCAAACTCACTTTCTCGCCTTTAGGTGCCCGTACAGGCTTCGGGGCTGGAGCGGTAGGAGGTCCTGCTTGCTGCGGTGATTTTAAGTACTCGATGAGATCAGCATTGAGATGACAGATGTCACTCATGTCAATCTAGTGCACACAGAACAACCAATATGAGTAAAAAGCAAAACGCTTACAGCTATAGGTAGATCTTCCGATTTACAAACACATCACTCAGAAAGAGGTGAGTATTGCAAACCTCTTTTCCTTTGGTCACTTCTTTCTCGTTCCACTCCACATGAACTGTGGACTTTGCAGCGTTGACTGTTTTTACTGTTGCACTGTGAACTCGTCCTGCACACATACACAACACAGTGGGAGATTTCACTATTAGGATTGATTAAGACTTTAATATCAGCAGTCTGCTACAACAACTAAGGTCCACAGTTTGCAATAACAGTTCTGCATTTTCATGATCATTACTTAACAATAACCCTCAACAATGACAACTGTAATGAATTAACATTCAGCACCACCCAGATGAAGACCAGTTTCCTATTGAGTCTGGTTCCTCTCAAAGTTTGTTCCCCAGAACATCTCAGGGAGTTTTTCTTTGCAATTCTCACCACTAGCTCACTCATTAGGGATAAACTTATAGACACTAAACCTACTCACTCCAACTTTATAACCTAATCTCTTTAAAACTGCTTCGAGACAATGTCCATTGATAAATATGCCCTACAAATATATTATATATATATAAATCACAATCAACTATAATTTGGACACACACACACACACACACACACACACACACACACACACACACACACACACACACACACACACATATATATATATACACACAACATATATACACATACACACACAAACATACAATGACCACGAAAACCCTTAGCTCCCTTTAGCTTCGCTGCTAACTTTCGATTCTATTTTACTACTTTTACCGTCACTGCGGCTGATTTTGACAACGAGTCCAGCCAGTAGGGTCACAGTTTCTGCGTCCATTTCACCTCCTTAAAAGAAACTCCAACTTAAAAACAAAAAAAACAAGAAATAAAACCCAACAAGTCCGCCGACTCCACACAGCTAGCCTGCAGTGTATACGGGCAAAAATCCCAACCGCCAAGCTTTTAAAATACGTCAGCGGAAGTTGTTCATCTAACCGGAAGTAGCATGGAAGAGTAACGCCCATGTCGTCTAATTAAAGAAGCTGTTGTAGAAGTCAAGCTGCAGGCCATTTAATGCATTATAGGCAACATGAAAAATCTTGGAGCTGTAGTGAGTGAGGTCTAAAATGGACTGGACAGAACTAGATTTATATATATATATA
>MU548165.1:691613-706182 GCA_024362625.1 Silurus asotus
ATATATATATATATATATATATATGTAAAAGCAAGAGAGAGAGAATAATGATGGCTTCCTTCATTTACAATGATACATCTCTGGACTCTTCCCATGAACGACTACAAAAAATCTCAAAACTAAACAATTTGCACTTTTTATAAATACCACTTTATTATTAGCTAATATATTTTCTCATATTTTCTCTTATTTTATACTTATAGTCTCTTTTACCTAATGCACAAATTTCTGAGCGGCCAATCAGGTTTACATTTCACTGCAAGTTGTATTCTGCATATAACCGTGTTTGTGACAAATGTTTATACTTCATTAATTCCAATTCAGACCTTCATCTCCTTCATTTGTCAAGAAATAAGGAGCAAAAAACGCAACACCTGTCCATTACTGCTTAAAAGTCAAGTGTCTGGTTACTTTTGGGGCTGTAGAAATAGAGGGAATGTATGTAAATTCCTAGACAGCAATGTTTTTGTTAAACTCATAGAATTAAAGCCGAAAGTCTACACCTCAGCCACATTTTAAGTGTTTTTAAGAGGAAACAGTTAATATAACAATATACTACTGAGACTGCTGTGGAAGTTTTATAACAACAAATAAAGGCACAGATGGTCTTGTTTCAGTAATACGTGTGCTTTGTTTGTTTTCCGAAGTGTGTAACACATCATGGTGCGAGGCTGTAAATAGGCCTGCAGTTCTCATGTTTGCTATGTAATCATCACCTTAGGGTTTTGTGTGTGGTTCCAACTGAACAGGTCAAAAGGTACGATGATGTTACCGTTTCTAACAGGATCTCAACTTAGATCAACCCAACGTATTGTATAAATGGAGGGCATGGACAAATAAAGCCAGAATTTACTGTAAGCCTTTCGATAAACAAAAACAAAAATTAGAGAATCTTAGTTGTTAAATGATGTAGTTCCACTAATGGACACTATAAGGCAGCATTACACCAGCACACACAACCAAAAACAAATCAATTTTCTAGAACGTTGATAGATTGTTCATCCCAGGAGGAATTCACAAATATACTGTATACTGCATTGGCAGGCAGTATTGAGCTATATATTTATTATAAACAGCTTTTGTTTTGTTAAATATAATAATATTTAATGCAGGTAATGATCTCAAAGAACATCATATTTGTTCAGCCTTTTCTTTTAACCTTCTCCTCCTGCGAAATTCAGCTTCTTTGACTGAAAAACTGAAAAACTTGTATCTTACTCAGGTTTGATTCTTTATTTAATCAGACGTGTGTGTGTGTGTGTGTGTGTGTGTGTGTTAGGTAAAATATAGTGTGTACCATAGAGTTGTGTGTAGCTTGCCCAAAAGCCTTCACATGAATGAAAATATCTGATAGACAACCGATGACAATCAGAGATGTACTGTACTGAGAAATTGAAGGATGCTTCAGAACAGACATCTGGTTGTCGAGATGAGGAAACAGATGAATAGCTTTTCATTTGCAAGAAGAAGCACTTGCAAGAAACTACATTGCTGGATCAAATTTTCCTGTTCGGGAAGAAATTAGTCTTTGCATGACGGTGATGCTAGTTTACTCCTTCCACAGGGACTTTACCGTATTATATACGATATATAATTGGCTGGAATGGCTACAGATTAGCATTTATATTTAGTGTCCACCATCACGCTCCCCCTCCAGTGCTGTCTGATTCAGTATCTGAGATTCTTAACCCCGTTTACATGTGTAACCATGGGCAGTCAGCTAGAAAAGTTTTACCCCGGGGCTTTAGTGTAAAAACATCTTGTCATTTAGAGCTCTTTCCTCTTTTAGAATGACTTTAAAATGCAAGTGTGTCTACTGATTATTTTATCTCATCAACCTCTGTCCTCCCCTTTCTGACCAGAGTGTGCGTGCTATGTAGCATAATTACCCGCCTCCTCTCCTCCACACACACACATGGATACACTCTTAATGTCTCCTGGATTTGATTAGAACCACTCTGATGGTAGTAATGCTGTTGCTGTCACGGAAAGTATCGTTCATAGACATTTTATGGGTTATGTGTCTCCTGGAATAACGTCCTTGCCATATTGACGTGTATAAAAAGCATTAAAATGACCAGAACCTTGGCATCTCTTGCATTTTTATACTTTTTAATTTGTTGTGTAATTAGATCATATGTTCTGTTTATTTTCTAAACACAATATGGTACCTTTATGGTCAGTGGCGGGCAGGCAGGGCCAACAAAGCCTTCTCTGCTGGCCTAAACACTATCAGAAGCACTGATCTACATTTACAACCTAAATTCTAACATTTGTTGCATGAAATTGTATTCATTTTAGTAAAAATTTAGTAAAATGGTATTCACCCTCCATATGCTAAATGCCTCTCTCTCTCGCTGTAATGCCACACGTTGTTATAATGCATTTTTGTATAATATTGATGGTTTCTATAATTGCAACTTGATAGTGGTGGTATTAAGAGGTGGAGTAAGAAGGGTCCCCACTAAAGGCCCAGGTACCAAATGCACGGCCCGCCACTGTTTATGGTAAACACTGCATATCTTTTAAATGCAATTATTTTCAGATGTCCTGATTCCATACACTGTCTCATACCAGATTATGGGTTATGTTGATCAGGTATTCACCTGCTAATGTATGGATCATGTGTATGAAGAATGAAGCTGTCTCTGCTTTAGTGTCTGTGTGTTTTATTTTTGACAGGATTGTCAGAACAACCAACCTTTGAAAGACTGGCACTAAGAAAAGAGTTTGTGTTCAATAGGGGAAAAAAAGTCGTTTGCACAGGCTCTGATCATGAAGTGTAGACATACGAACACAAACTCGACAAACTTGACTGCCTCCATGAATTCAGTGAGGTAATGCATCTTAATCTTGTGTTAGCTCCTTTTTGTGACTATGAAAGACCACATTTGTTCTCCCCCCCCCAGTTCCTTTTTATTGACTAAGTTTGAAAAAGAGGACTTGTGCCTTTTAAGTGGCCATGAAGCCCAAAGAAGAAAGCGTGAGAGGCAAACAGAGACAGCCTGAGTGTACTCCTGTTTTCAGAGCTTATGGGGATAAACTTGCTGCTGTCAATGCACATGCTATAAAGGAAGACATTCTCTTTTTGAAATGCAGCACATTAACTGCAAGAGACCCTGTTATAATGAATTCAAAAACCTAAAGGCGTGTTACAAAGGGGAAAAAAGAACCGCAGCTGCTGAAACAGCCTATTAAAATTTATCATTTTATTTTTTTGCTTTTCAACTGAGAAGAAGAGCACAAAGGCCTCTTTTCTCTGCACTTACTGTCTCATTTACATTATTTAAATAGAACATTATTAGTTACTTTGGGCTGTACTTTGCTTTAGTCAGATATCAAAGGATTAACTGTCCACGATGCCAAAACAAATATAATTATGATACAATTAAATACTGCTGTTCTACATGCATTTTATGTATCTGTATCATAGCAAATTACTCTTCCCCTACATGAATCCTTTTACTGGTAAAAATTTCAATATGTGGGTACAGATAATGAACTAATGAAATAAAAACCTATATATATATATATATCCATGTGCCTTGGCACAGCTTCTACAAGTCTCTGGAAATGCACTGGAGAGCGAAAATCTTTTTTTTTTTTCTTTCGGAAATCTATTCCTTCAATCAGTCATTTGATGATGGTGTGGGAGAGCACTGTGTAACACGTCCGTCCAAAATCCCCTATTGAGTTCTTGAGACCTGGTGAGTATGGAGGCCATAGCGTATGGCTTACATCCTTTTCATACTAATCAAACCATGCAGTAAATCTTGTGGGAGGCAGGTGCAGTCATCTGGAAGGAAGTACTCTCATCAGGATTTAGAAATGTTTCATTAGCAGAGAAAGGTGATCAGTTAGAAGAACTTAGTATTGATTTGTAGGAACCCTTCAGATATATACATTTTATATATAGATTTTCCTAATCTTAACCTTTATTACTGACACACATACATATATGTATTCAGATAACATGTTCAGATGGATTTGATCTAAAATGGACCATAAGGTTTTGAACTTTGTGGAGTGCATGACATCTCAAGTATCAAAATAATGGGAAACAAATGGGCAACTATGGGCCACTATTCATGTAAATATTTAAAGATTCTACCATTTGCTTAAGATGTTGTCAATAACATGATCTGTAAAAAGAGTACTGTTTTAGGTACTTTTAAAATGCTGTAAAGTAAAAAAATATGTGTTAATCGTTTATTTTAATCAATTAAATAAAATCGTAAATGAACAGAAGAAGAATCCAAGCTAACTCTATATTAGGTGTGATCACCAAAGGTACACTTGCACATTTTTTGAAGAAACTTGTCAGATAGGTTTCTCCAGGTAAGTATAACCTTTTGCCCCCAGTTCCTCCATCAAGACCACATGGGGATGCTAAATGCCTGTACCTGAGTCCAATGTTCCGAGGAAGTAAACATGATGTGTCTTTTAGACTCAAAGCACTTCTAGCAGACTAGCATTAGCTTTAGCAAGATTTTTCAGTCTGGGCTTTACCTGTAGCAAGGCCAGTTGTGACATCTTGTCTAATCCCAGTCAAGTATTTTTGCTTAAATATCTGCTTAAAATTTTCTACAACCTCACCTTAGTAGAAGATTTTGGTTGTTCATCACCCAGATTTAAGCTGCTACAAAGCTGTTTCTGTGTTTCAGGTAATGTGTTTAAACCTACATATGAAATTGATGATCATTAGCACCTGCTTTGTATAACGGATTAAAAAAAGCCCTACTCTGATCCTATCTATCTATCTATCTATCTATCTATCTATCTATCTATCTATCTATCTATCTATCTATCTATCTATCTATGATGGTTGTTACTTCTGGTAGCCTTCAGTAAGCTTTAGACATGTGCTCTACTAGAGAATACTGAACAACCGTGAGCAATAATTTTATGTTGTATCGTGCCAATATATTGAATTGATTTGTTGTTCTGGCTATTGATTTTTGCAGCAGTCGACAAACGAAACAATTGCCTTTCTTCCTGCCCTTTTAAATGAACTGCTGGTTGGGAGAATGTTGCATCCTACGCAAAAATGCAATATGTTACCGCAATGAGAACCATTTAGGCAGCTTACTGACTCTTATGAAAGATGACATGCCCTGATTTTGATTTCATTGCATAAAAAAAAGCTATTTAAGTATGTACCCAATAGACATAACAAGAAATGGATGTTTAAGTCAAGTCAGGTTAACGCATTAACCCCAGTTGACCTCATGGTTTCTTAGGCAGTTATTCATGTTAAATCGTAGCATTCAGTAGGGAAATGTATGTAGCTACTAGAGAAAAAGAAAACATTCAAGAATGTAAGTTTGGACCTGCAAATTGGTCCTGGGTGATCTATTTACACAGTTTTGTCGAAAAAGTCATGCCATTATTTATATATTTTTTTGTTCTTACTGTCCACCTACTCTAAGCTCCTAAGGCAATAACAGCAAGTGGATCTCTCAGGAACGGTAGTTGAGTGGGCTGCAACTCGTCGTCTGTCTTTTATTTCTTACCAGCTGCCCACCGGAGCCAAAAGTGCCACCAGCGAGATTCTCAGTAAGCTAAAAATTGTAGAATGGTTTTAAAACAGAGTAAATAATTTGTCATTGTTCTTCAATGATTAAGCTCCATTATGTTAAACAGAAAATAATTATTTTGATCTTTCCTAAACAGCCAGTAGTATTTGTCATGTATAATTACCTGTACCTTTTCAGCTCTTGGGAAGTACATCCGTCTAATTAAATTGCTGTTTGACTTTTTTTTGTGTTTAATTGTCATCCAAGCCACTACAAAGCAGTCTCTTTCTAATGGGAAATAATGTCACAATAAAGAAATCCAAAGGTGTATGTGAGATAAAAATAATGAATCCCTTCTTGCCTTCTTTTGAACAGGTTTCAGAAAAAGTCGCTATTTTTTCCATTAATCCTTATTGCCAACTTAGCTACTTAGTGTCAAATGACAAACTAGCATACAAGTACACTAAGAAACACACAAATAAATAAATAAACATGTACACATGGGTTCCAAAGATCTGAGACCCAAGTCAAGTCAAGTCAAGTCAAGTCAAGAGGCTTTTTATTGTCATTTCTACTATACGTAGTGGTACATAGCACACAGTAAAAACGAGACAACGTTCCTCCAGAACCCTGGTGCTACACTAAACAATAACATAGAGCTACAACACAACATTGTACAACAAAGCTACATAAAGTGCATCGGGTGCAACCTAGTGCAAACAGTGCAGACGAGAAACAGTACTGACAGACAGACAACACAAGACTATAACACATAACTATAAAAAATATAACCAAGAGTATATATGAACAAACACATACAGTGTAAAAAACAGCAGTAGCAGCAGTCAAGAATTGCAAAAAACAGCGTGTAAACAGTGCTTGAATTTTGAATCTGATTCTGAACAACTAGTAGTTGTTCTATATGTTGTATATTTAAATATTCAGGGTTCTGCTAGATGTCTAGATCCTAAATTAAATTTAAGCAATTTTGTGAGGCTGGCCTTGTAAAAATTTTTTTCATAAGGCACTTGATCTAAAATGGATACGTTTTGCACACACTTCTGCAGTCTATCTTAGTTTGAGTGCAGATTGTCATTACAACAAGACAGGAGATAAACAAAATGCTAAAAAACTCAAAGATGACAGTTTTTCTCAGTTGCTTTGGAGCGTTTCTCAGATCTGAAATGAAACTCCCAAAACTATTTGTTCAACCTTCACATTATTTACTCATTTGTCTACATCATATAAACATTTCTTGCTGCTTTGATCAAATTCTATCCATGCATTTAATCGATTGTGTACAAGTGTCTGCTCTTTCCTACATTATCAGTTGTTTATGCCATGTTGATCAAAATATATTATACAGGATTTACCTAAATTGTCTTAACCCCCAAAACATCTCAGCATCAGTTCATTACATAAGTCACTGAATGCAAATTCGTTAAACCAGTTGTCATCAACTGTCATCTAAAATTTCTATTAATTTTTTTTTTGTAAATGTGATTGAATCGATGAATCGTGCAGATGAATCTTGAACTAATGAAAGCGACATCAGATCAACCAGTGATTGACTGGTTCTCTAAAACAGGCCAAATGTGAATCTTGTGAACCTTCAATTAGCAAAACACAGAATTAGTAAAGTAGTAAAGTAGAGTAAAAGTGTGAATCCGTGACTCTTGAATTCAATATAAATCAATTATGCAATCAAATAAATACATGTGTGCTATTGAAATTCAAATCTGTGCATTTTCAATCATTGAAATCCAAACCCGAGTTTATATCAAGATGAACAGTACTGAAACTGTGCGCCGTCATACTGACAACATGACTACACATTTTGACGACCTTGTTTGTGACCAAAACCAGCTAAACTTTGAATTCTGATGGGAATGATTTGTTTATTGACACAAATACTTCCATTTGAGAGATAAACTAAGGATTTTGAGAAAAGTACAGGCTTTTGCTAGAAATCCAATGTGTTGTGCTGTTTGTACAAATAGTTTTGAGAAATTCACTTCCTGGTTTGCAAATATTAAGGATGATTCGAGAAACGCTCCAAAGCAACTGAGAAAAACTAATGTATAGTACTTGTTAAAAGTTTGGAAAAACCTACTCTTTCATATTTTTTTAAGAAACACATGCATGTTCCTTTTGTTTATATGTAATACAATAGGTAATTTCATAATTTAAAGATTTACCTTGACCAAACAAACATCTCAAGCTCTAAATAACACTCGGTCATTGTCTTGTAGTATGGTTAGGTTCGTTCCAATTTGCCGCAGTACAGAAGAAACTGAATGATGTTGAAATACGGAATCGTAGTCATGGTGCTTCAGTATTTCTCTCACCTGAATGTCAACCTTTTCTGATCTTTAACAACCTTAAACCATTAAGGTTCCACCTACATGTTTGATTGTGAGGTGGTCTGGTAACATCTCTCCTTCTCACTGTCTTACATAAGTTCTTTGGTTAGAGCCAAAAATGTCAGAATTCATCTTATCTGTGCACAGAGCTTATCATATTTACTCTCTGTTAAATTCTTGTGTAGTGCATGCATGTATTTCCCAAAACGATAAAAGACTAGGTAAAAGACTTTTAACAGGCACTGTAAATATTTTAATGATTCTACTTTTTACTCAAGTTGTAAATAAAATAAAATAATATAGAAATTTTTATAGTGGTCTCAGACTTTTGAACACCATTTTATATGTCTTTATGTGTAAATGTGGAGCCTGAGGTAAATTTTCATTTGATTATAAATTATTGCTGTTTTGAGAGAATGATTAGCATAATCATGTCCTCCCTGATTCTCAGACCACCTGCAAGTGGAAGGACTGAAAGAAAAAATCTTCAGAATCCATGGGATTATTTGGTTGTCTCTCTGAAGAAACTCTTATCTTCCTGTCCCAAAGGTTTGGTAAAAGCTACAAATCCTCATTTATCCAACATACCCTTTAAAAACCACAAGCTCTTTTGAAGCGTGTGGTAGGCACTACAGGCTCTTTTCGGTGTGTTCCTTGTTTCCCCTCCTATGCAACTGTAATTAACATCGTTTTACTTAAATATAAAGTCAGTTTGTAGTAGTAGTTATTACAAGATTATGATACTTTTCTTGAAAGAAATCTTGAAAAAAGGGATCCCTCACCCATATAGTAGCTTTATTCTCATTAGAAAAAAAAAGAACATAAATCATCTATAATGTGACAGTACGGATTACCCATAAAGCCCAGAGGAGCCTAGCAGTCGCACAAACAGTACCTGCTAGGAGACAAAACATTCCTTGTCAGCCTATTAATAACATACTTGCTGAGGAGAAACGATTTGGAGAGGAAAAGAGGATAGAATTACGCTGTGTCTATAAATATCAATAAACCAAGAAAACAAAGATTTGTTTTTTTCCCCTTTTTTTTATTTTATATTTTATTTAATGAATACAATAAGAAAAACATTTCTTTTTCATTAGCTGTAAATGAAGTCCACGATTGTGTGTCTGGGATGAGCAAATCTGACAGTTTATTTGTTAAATGAAAACATATGCTGTAAATGACTTGGACGGGAAACCCGCCTGGAAAAGCTCTGCTGCTTCTGGAATCTGGTTAAAGCCCAAACATCAGCCTTTATTTCTTTTTTTCCTTTATGCCTCGGAGAGCTGACTGAAGTGCAGGAGAGGATGCTGGGATATCTGGGATCAGCTTGATGCTGAAAGGGGCCGAACTCCGGTTCCTGCTGAACTGAGCCAGTGCGTGCTTTACCAACTGTTATCAGCTCAGTAGGCACAGGAGGTTGAGCCCAGTCTTCCTTTTTCCTGCCACTGAATTGTCCGAGTCAAACAACCTTTGACTTGTCCAAAAGTATAAGAATCCAACACAATTCTGTGTTTCTGTTTAATTTCTTACCCACAATCCAAAGTTGTGTTTCTTCACACTGCATTTGTTACTGTTTAAAATAGTCATGAGTGTACCATGTATCTCACAGGCTTGACGGTTCTCATCACGTAAACTGTGGTTCCTCATGTGCTGGAACCCTTAACATACATTTCAAACATTTCCATAAAGTATACATCTATGGCAGCTGTTTCTTTTGTGGCCCATTTATACTTTAGTGATGTGAATGAAATGGCTTACAATGGTTAAAAGTTATGTTGATTGAAAAGGTCTTTCAAGGTAATATGTTGACTTTCTTTAATGATTTTGAAAAGGCTTGTTTACCCAATGCGTTATGAAACGTATAGTCTTTTCATATGAATGGGTGATACACAGATGTCCCTGTCAAAGCAGATGTTGTGGCCATATGACTTGTTTGAAATGGTTCTTGATGTGGCTTATTGTGTCACTCATTCATTATAGTTTCTGTAAACAGAAAGCTGGCCTTGGACATGAAAGTGTTCAGTATACTATACTCTACAGTGTTTGAAGGATCATTTATTTGCTTGGTGAGAAATATGTCTTTGCCTAAAAAAATTCTATTAGGGCTGTCAATCGATCAAAATATTGAATTGCATGATTGAGTTAACTTGTGATTAATAGCAACTTAATCACACATATTTATCTGTTCAAAATGTACCATAAATTTGAGGTACACTCTAATCAACATGGGCATAGACAAATATTGATGGTTTATGCAAATATATGTTTATTATTAGTAAAACCAAACTCAACATAGAGCATGAAGACAAAATGGTCTTGCAGAGAGCGCCCCCTGTTTGTTTTCTTTATTATACAAAAGCACAGCGTTTTGTTGTTATTATAAAAAAGCAATGTTACTTCGTTTCGAAAAATGCAACAAAACGCGCCGTTGAGTTTGTCAGTGTTGATTGCCAAATGTGTGCATCATGGTGGATTTTAGTGCTGATTTGAGACTTGGTGCATCAGTAAACCAAATGTGATAAAAAACATTTTTTCTGTGGAGTTTTTTCTTTTTTTATATCTGAGTAAAGAAAGAAATTAATAAAAGTGTGTTGAGTTGAAGGTTTTAATTTCTTTTATATTTATTAATGTATATTTTTTATAAAAATGTTCAAACAGAAATGTGCGTTAATCAAATTTGTGCCTTTAAAATAAATTTGCGAATTTTGACAGCCCTAATTTCTATATATTCAGAAGGTAAATTTTTCTATGGATAAAAAAAAACCTTCATCAGATCACCCTGAAGAAAGAAAAAGGCTGGAAAACCCTAACCTGTGTGTACAAACTGTCAGAATGACAGAATTCTATTGTAGGATTTTCTTTCTTTCTATTTGTATAGAAATTATCATTTAAATATGACAGGTAAAGCTTACCTTAGGTTGGTGCCCTTTAGTCTTGGAGTCTGTATACCTGGATTAGTGCTTTCTATTCGTTCTGAGAGTTAGCCTCAGAGGAGCGGAACTTAGCCACTGTGAACATGGCCTTTTCCTGGATCTGTTCACAAAGCAAGCCAAGTCCTGCACCTCACGAAACATCACAGAGTTACAGCTTGGCATTTAAACATCACCTTATAAGAGCCAGGGATTCTTCTTGTGAGTTCACGTGCTTGTGCAAAGTCTTCTTTTTCGAGCTGTCCTTGTTTTTCCACTTTCAACCACACCGTAACCCAAAGATCACAGATGTCGGTCACTGGCACAAGTTTGAATGGGGAGAGTGGCTATTTCAGCTTGTTTCCACTTGTATACACATTATTACATTTTAACGATGATTGGAAGTGGTCCCTGGGATAAATCTTCTACAATGGAAGCCATGGGGGGAAAATATCAACCAATCAATCTTTGGTGAACTACGACGGTAAAAAAAGCATCAAAGTATGGCATTCATTTTTTATTTTTTATTTACTAGACCAATAAAATATCCCTTTCAACACTAGCACTGCAAAGTTTCTGTTTTTCTTTGCCTCATTCCTTCCCCTTCCAAGTTCTACTAAATCGTTGTCTTAAAAATTCTAGACTGAATCAGAACCATATCTAATGGTCATTAACACGCTTTTTTCAATGTACACTTATGCATCAAAGTATGATGGTGATAATTCCAATTCTTTCCATATGTAGGTTTCAAAGACCACCTTGAGTACAGAAGCCGCAGTCTTTTTATACTGGGATCCCACATATGTCTTCATGGCACCAAAGTCCCAGTATCCCATTCCAATTCATAAAAACCACAGTCATCATTTGGAGACTGAGTGTTTATGCTCTGAAATAAATGAAAGACATTGAGTGCTCTGTTTGGAACCTACAGTTACAGTATGTTCAGTATTTTGGCTTGATTTCAGTGCTTTAGCCTTCCTTAGTTATCCTTTATTCTTGCTCCGACTTCATTGCAGAGGCTTTTACAGCCTTTGGGATTTGCCTTTGGGAGACCATTGAACGGCCAGCTGCTGTGTACAGAAAATGAAATGCAGGGTAAACGTAAATATGGCAGAGGACAAGTCAGACGACATTTGCAGCCTTTACTTGCCGAAGCGAGTGGCCTGCAGCTGGTTGGAAATCCCTGGCAATGTGATTTTCTGATTTAATCCCAAATCACTCTGCCAGGAATCCCTCCAGCTGCCCCAGTGAGGAGAGAGCGAGAGGAAAAAGACTTGGCTGCAGTTGTTCACACTCTAGGTTTGGTCAGTCATCACCCATTAATTACATACATACACACACACACACACACATACACACAAACACACCCACACTAAACCATGCTAATACACATCATACAGTTTCATATTTCACATTTTACTCATAGGACTCATTTGCCTAGGCTCACCTGAGAAAACACATGCTCAATAGAGCCTTAGTGTCCTATGTTTGCGTGACCTTCTGACAGTTTGGGGAGGTCCGTGCATGTCAGCATACTCTGTGTTTTTCCTCACCACCGCATTCTCAGCTTGGTGACAAGAGAAGTCCTTTCACCTATGACAAATTATCAAGCAGCTTTGGAAATGCTCATCACTTATATGAAAATAATTGTGACTGAACCTAACAGTTAGCTGAAGCACATAACTGACACTAACACGACAACGGCTAAGTAATGGGACTCATATTTCACTCAGATTTGTCGTGATATTTCTCGAAATGTCTCATTTAATCATTTCGACATGGAGTAGCTCACCACACTCATGCGCATCATGTCTGAAGTTAGCCATTGCCCTGTGCATGTGGAGATGTTTAAATGCAGTTGTCTCTCATCAGCGTAGACGTAGCCAGTGTGTAATTGTGTTATGGGCCATATTAAGGGCCCTGAGGACGCTCCAGTCTGTGGCAAATGCTAATGGATTAGCCCCCCCACCCCCCCAACCCCCCACTAAAGTAAAGCACAGACATGTTCCTCTGTCTGGACCAAAGGGTTTTAATATTGCACAGTACACAGAAAACATTGCAACATCCTTACTTTCCCAAATGACACATAGCGTCTCTTTTCTTCAAAGTCCACCCCAGTAAGTAGCTCTCCGGACCTTTACTCAGGATGTTGTCTAACGAGATGGAACACATCTGAAAAGGTGAGAGGAAACCTTTCATTCCATTTGAACATGGTTAAAAATACACAGTTTGCCGCATAGACCTTGTGACGGATGACTTGGTGGGATGACGTGAAAGGATGTAATCGGATGATGTCACAGACTAGTGCCGTCTAAATAGTTTGAAGCTAATCAATGGTTCATTTATTCAGCTTTGCTTAAACTAGGTCATATTTTTGAAGCAGTCAGCATCATTCCATAACAATATTTACTTCTGACCAGAGCTAACTGCCTGAAAAAACATATATATACAGTATTTCCTAAGAAGATATTGGGAAAGCTGGAAGTTTCTCTAACAATAAGAATCAGCAACTGATATCACACATTGTTTAATAAAAAATAAGAAATGCTAGTAAGATTGATGATTAAATAATATTACATTTTGGGCTGTAAATGAATTTGACATGTCTACTAACCATACATGCACAAATAATATTATTTTTCATTGAACAAAGCAAAATGAATGCTGCCTGTTACCTTTTCCCCTCTTGGCTAAGAGCAAATATGACCTCTTAAAATATTTATTCCACCTCCATGAAATGGTGTGAGCAGGAAATAAGGAGATACAGTCCAAAATAAACAGGACTATCCATTTCAGAACGTGTGCCACCTCTTTAAAGACAGAGACAGCCGTTCTGTCCATGAAAAAATAACAATTAAAACCCTTTTATCCTTCACATATTACTTGCTTGTTATATCATGTGATTGTCAAAATTATTCAGCACACAAAACTGCCATATTCACTTTTGAGATTTGCTGATCAGCTCTTTGTATTAATATGTTTACAATTAAAAATAGCAACAGCAGCATTAAAAAATCTATTGCATCCCAGCCACCAAACTCTTCATAAAATTTGTAGAAATTGTGTCGTTAGATGAAGAAACTGAAATGCTCTGACATGAGTCACTAGCTACAAAAGTTGCTTACATTATCATTAAAAAGTGAGATTGGGTCTTAGTCATGCATTATGTGTAGAAGCATCTGACGAATCTCTTTAACAGCTTAATATGCTTAAAAGCACCGCCTATAAACTTCACCACTCAAACTTGCTTCAAACACTTAACTTCCATCCAGTCACTACATGTCTGAAGACACACCACTTATGTCTGGCCAAATAAGGCAAACGATATATACGATTGCATTTGTTTTTTTTTTTTAATTATTGTTTTTTTTTTATATATTTTTTTTTTCAAACATCCAGATGGCTGTCCAAAAGAAGATTGTCAAGACTGTTCACCCAAAATCAGCTTTTTATTCTAATTTTGTCCGTAGTAACAGATCGCCTTTTATATATAAGGTAAAAGGGGTTCTTAAACTATAAACCCAGTCTGATCATTCTTGAGATTTTGACTTTATGTTGAGTGAATGCAGCATTACATGATGCATTTAGATTTTGCCACCTTTATATTTTAATTAAAAGAAAGAAATGTAGAATAGCTGACATGTCTACCTAATTGCAAGTACCTGAAGCCTCATTTGTAAGTGCAACTTTTGTGAAGGTTGGTGAAAGCCGAGTTCATATATATATATATATATATATATATATATATATTAAATATACACATTAAATATATTTAGAA
>MU548165.1:714323-739267 GCA_024362625.1 Silurus asotus
TATTACTACCACTTTATAATTCGAAATCTTCTTTTGTATCTCCAAGTACTGAAATACTTACTACATATACGTGTGTGTATATATCTATATTTATTATTATTATTATTATTATTAATATTATTATTATATACATACACACACCATTTGTAAAAATGTCCAGCTCAGCAGGTTTAGGATTGCTGCTCCTCTGTCATGCCAACACAGCAAGATCCCCAGATGTGAACTAACAACTGTTTTGCTGAATTATCAACTACTGTGCACAAATCCAGTTGAAATCAAGCCAAAGCTGCAAGAGTGAATCTCAAAACTGAGAACTTTGCAGATAAACACTTAATCCCTTGGATTAGGACGGATCCGGATCCTGGTGCAAATCTCTTTGTGGATCTTTCATTTGAAAGATATTCCATTGCTATTTTCATAACACCATATATCTGACTTCTAATATTCGAATATTACTAATGTTGCTCATTCTATGGACTTGCATAATATTGTTTATATAAGAGTATAGAAATTCTCAATGCTGATTTAGAATTTCCTAACCTGTACACTCAGGGAACTTTCCCAAATAGACCTGAGAAACACTTAAGGTTTGAGTAATGTTTTTTTAAAAACAATATTAATCAGATGCTGACGTTCTTTCTAGTTAAAATAACACCAGCGTTTATCATCTATCTCCTATGCCCAGGGTTTATAGTATTAAGGGGGGAGCTCAGTGATTAAGGCATTGGACTTTTGGATCCAAAACGCAGTAAGTTTCAATCTCAGGACACCAATTTTCACCTTGTGGGCCCCAGCGCAAGGGCCCTAACCCCATAGCTGCTATGAATTAGATAATGTAAATGTAAATCTCAGCATTTTTTTGTGGAATTGTCCTACATGTCTGAAGTTTGTTAGTCACATACCCTTGGTTCTTTGTGCTTTTTACTTTTACCTGCTAGCATTGCACAAGTTAACCCTAACACCTCATCAATCATTTGTAATTACTCTCTCAGAGAGTAGTATTGCCTTTGACAGGCACTTATTCATTTATGCACCTGCATATCTGACAGGTTGTGTCAATTTAATAGTCATTACAGAACTAAGTAATGTGAGGCTTAGAGCCACACCCTCTGCAAGGATGTCTGCGTTTGTCTCCTTTTGCATTGAGTGGAAACAAAATAGAGAAAGGAGCGAAAAAAAAAATCGGATGGATGTTTGTATTGAGACAAAGCTCTACAAATAGAGAATGTTTGACCTGATCTATGCAGCATAAATAAGATCGAGATCGAGCTTTGGGTTAAAGTGGTTTCCATGTGAACATGCTGGTATATAAAGACACCTGGATTGCAATGATTCAGTCATCAATACAGTCACGTGAAAGGGGAAAAGGTGAAAGGTGCTATTTGCTTGTCACAAGTACCGTACAGCACAGTGAAATTCTTTCTTCGTGGCAATCTGGGATTGGCATAAATTAAATATAGAAGGAAAAGCAAAAAGACGGGAATGGCCAATTATACAGTACAGTAGACATCGGCAGGCAGTAATTTATGTGATCAGAATCACATTGGCTGATTGTTCAAGTTTGCGCTGATTTGACCTCTGGCACTGTGAACCTCTCCAACTGTCACTGCATGCAATGGCACCCAGCATATTGATAATTAGAGCCTCAGTTGAACGGGAATGTCTGGCTTGTTGCTTTGTGCAAGGCTGTGTGTGTGTGTGTGTGTGTGTGTGTTAGAGAGAGAGTCACATCTTGTCATCAGTCTGCCAGACTGAACCGCATTGTAAACTCTTCTGGCATCAGGGCTAAATGCACTCAGCACTCTCATGTTTTTTGTTTTTACTTTTTTTAAACAATGCATTAAACAAAAATAAATCAATAAATCTTCATTTCTTAACGTGCTAAATAAATTCCACATACGTCATAGGTTTTTTGGCCTGCTTGTTGGTATTCATATTAATCTATTTAATTACTTCTCTCTATCTTTCTCTCTCTCTCTCTCTCTCTCTCTCTCTCTCTCTCTCTCTCTCTCTCACACACACACACACACACACACACCCACACACACAAACTGTTGCTGAAGAGTCAATAGGATAAGGAGGATTTAATTAGGAAAATTATTATTATTCGACCTGCAGTTTGTAAATAAAACTCAGCCATGCAAAGCTGCCTGTGTGCCGCGCATAACAACACGCGGAAACAATGACTACAAGCCAGGACTAATCATTTATTCACACTATATCCTACTGAAAGATACTGATGAATGTTTAAACTGTATGAGTGCTGGAACTCTTTCACTTTTCAGGGCAGTCTGAAATATTTTGACATGTTTCTCTTGCAGAACCTTAAGGTTTAAGAAGCTGAAAGCATGTCTCATCAGTTGCGCAATGATACCTCTATGCACTTCACTGTCAGGCCAAACTAAAAGCGACTAATCAAGGAAAAATGCAAGTGCTATACGCTACAGACAAACCAAACCAAACCAACCCAGAAAATATTTTTTTTTATTTTATCATCTTTGCAAATATATAACATAAATTTATTAGAATGAGGGTATAAAATGTATAAAATTAAGAGATATCAATCATTTCAATTGATCTTACATTTTACAGAATGCTTAAAGGTCTACTACAATTTCTCAGTAATTATCTATTACTGCACACCTCAAACATTTGGTGCTATCCAGATGAGGAAGTGTTTCCATTTGTGTCTGGTTCCTTTTAAGGTTTCTTTCTCATGCCATTTTAAGGAGTTTTTTCATTGCCCTAGTCGACTCTGGTTCGTGCATTAGAGACAAAAGTACATTTATAAGAAACACGCTTACAGTATGTATTGTTTTATTACTGCTTTATCTGTGTAAAGCTGCTTTGAGACAATGTTCATTGTTAAAAGCGCTACACAAATACAAATTAATTGATTTGAATTGAGTTAAACAGGTCATGCAAAAAAATTAATTAATAAAATAAATAAAATAAATATATAAATAATAATAATAATAATAATAATTATTATTATTATAAGGACAATTATGATGGTGCTGGTTAATAATAACTACTACTACTACTAATAATAATAATAATATATTGGCATTTTAATCATTATATATTTGTATTATTCATTATTTAAATTATTATCATGTTATAATTGAAAATCATGCTTGGAATATTCATTTTCTACCTTTTCCATCTCCATTTGACTAATTTAGAACCACATAACAGATTATTTTAGATTTGTCTTTTATTGTTAATTAGGTTTTTAGATGAATCAAACTCCCTTCTTTGCATAAAGAGTTAAATTGTCTACTCATAAATCTATTTGATTGTTTGCAGATGCGCCTGCATTGTGATAAAGCGATCTAAAAAAAATAAATCAGCGCTATACCAAAAACTATGTTCCTGGGTTCTACTGTTATTTTACCGTGCATTTTTTTCATATCACTCTACCCCTAAATCCGATGGGAAAACAATTTACAGACTTGAGCTGCTCTTTCTCAGCTCCCGAGCCAGTGAAGGCTTGTCGCGTTGCTGCAGGATTAAAGAGTTACACTTCTAAGATAATGACTGTGATATTTGCATAAATGTGCACTTTCACAACCCTCAGCACACAAATGCACTGTGAAGCATTTGATTCCAATGTCCACATGTCCCTCTATTTAGATTGCACTTCTCCTTATACAGCACAAGGTAGTGGGAAATGTACAGTGGTAGTTTCGACAACGTGTTATTGCTTGTGAAGTAAAATTTGTTCTTGTAAAAGAAATGTCTTATTTATCAGCTTAAACAAACATTGAGTAATAATTCAAGTCAGGCATTCGGTAAAATAAATTGGGTGTAATATCTCAGACAGTTAGAAAGACACATCAACTGGCATTAATATGCTCTGTATGACAGGTTGCCTGTTTTCGCTTAAATAACGAAATCAGAAATGTAGAATTAACCTTTTTTTTTTTTACTTTTTGTGTCGTTTGCACCGCTGGTCCGTTCAGCTTTACACACTCCAGGTGTCTAGTTCTTCCTGTTGCTAATCCTGTTCTGTGGTATTACTCTGTCTTACACACTGTGTATTCATTTCATGCTGCGACACTTGACTGTTTACCCGAACAGCAGTTTCACACACTGACTTCTTCAAATTTTTTCCACCATGCCACAATATTTTGCTCAGCTGTATATGAATGGGATAGCATCAGACTTGACGTGACTCGAAGTGCCTTGTCTCGTGCCCCCTGCCCTTTACAGAATTTTCTCTGGGTCACGTCGTGATTCCATCGCATGCAATGTGAGTGGCATCCCGTGAGCCATGTGTTTCTGGCTCTCAGTCAGCAGCTGGGTCTTATTTCCTCTTTTTCTCCTTGTCGTTGAGCAGAGAGGGGGGAAAAAAAAGCGTAGGGAAGGCTTGTAGCATGAGTCACATATCACCTCGGGGCACTTCGTTCGAAGACTTGGCCAACTGTAAGGGCGGCCATTGTGTTGTAGGTCTTTCCTTACACAAGACGAAAGAGCTGGCACTGAAATTGGGACTGTGTTGCTTTCCCACACAAGGAAGAGCAATTCAATTTTCTCTCTCTTTCTATCTCTCTTCCTCCCTTTCTCCATCTCCCTTCCTCTCTCTCTCTCTCTCTCTCTGACCAGATGGTGGGTGGTGAGCGTAACTCCTACTGTCAGTCTTCACCTCAGATGGCCTCACAGTCGCTGGCCTTAATTTTATACAGAGTACAAACACTGGCTTCAGTTGCCAGAATGAGCACAGGGTGGATTGTATTCGTCTCACTGTCTGTACCATGTATTATGGCAAAATCTGCAAGGAGTTGATTCAAAATAAAAGATCCATTTGGCAGAACAATGAGTCAACTAAATGTTTTTTCTTTCTTTTTTTTCCCTTTTTTTAAATGAAGAGGATATTTTTGACATTCAATCAAATTCACTGCAGCTGGCGTCATTGTTATTGCATTTCTTTTTGAAGGGAGTCTGTATTACTCATGGCACGAATCGTGTACTCAAGTTCATCAAATAAATCATTTTTGTATTTACGTGTAACTATTGCAGTATATTGAACGTTTAAGTGTGTTCCACTGTGAATACCAAACCAATCATGCAGAATATTTTCAGTTTTTATTGGGGTGGGGTAAATGTGGCAAAGAATTAGACATACTTCAATAAATAATACAATTGACTTTCATGTGGATTTATGAGGCATCGTGTCTATTCACTCTTCACGCTGACATTTTTGGCTTCTGAATAAACCAGAACTTCGAATTACAACATAATATAATTTTGTGTGATTGTGTTATTCATATTCAATGAACAGATGCTTTGGAATATAAATGCAAATCTTCTTTTGGTGTTATTTCTTCTTTTTTGTTGTTATTTGAGCCAGATCCTGTCTTGTAACTTAACTTATATGTCAGCTGTACATCGTCAAGTCTTATTGATTGATGTGTCAATGAAAATTTGGTTCATCTGTAAAACAAATAGAATTGTATTAGATATGCTGCAACACAACAAGCAATTACACAAAGCAATTCCTTTCTACACAATACACAATAAGTATATATAATGTTGGAGCTGATATATTATACAGGGTGTGTTTCTGCCTCTGAATCCATTATCCTAATCAAGAAGAAGCAATTAATAAAGAAGAATTAATTAGAAAAAAAGTAAGTAAATAAATAAATGACAAAAAAATCTAAGCAGAAAAAAGGTGACCATATGTTACTTGTTCTTCATTAAACACACAAACATTTGAATTGCATTTCACTTGTAAAACAGACAGCAAATGTTTTAAATGCGAATGCTCCATACATTTAAATAACAAGTAAAAGTGAAATATGGACCAGAGCATGACCTGGATTAACCTTTGTGCTCAAAGAGTCATTTACAATCAAGATTGAAGATAAAAACAAGTTAGTTCACAAGAAAAATAAGGGCAAAAAGACTCTGACAGATAGGCAGATAAAACTCGGAGCTAATACAGATATGGAACGCCAAGCTGAACAAAATACTATGGCTGCAAACATAAACCAGAAGGAGAAATCACATAAGTATAAAACAAAGAAAAAAATGGATCTTAAACACAAAATGGAGCAAAACAGAAACGAACATCACATGAATATGTGAACACATGAACACATTACACCTAGTTCTCCAAACAGTGTAATATAATCCAAAATAATATCAGTGATGATGGAATGGTTACCTTTATAGGTTCAGGTTTCTGGCTCGAGAACTGTCATCAACCAATAATCCTGACTCCTGACAGAAACAATTTCTCGTGAACCAACATTTTGACAGCGACAGTTCATCTTGTTGTTATCGCGTCTTCATGCATGAAATAAAGATTACGCTTTTACACAAAATACTCCCAAACACACACACACACACACACACACACACACACACACAGGATGTTGAGCAGGATGTTAAAATTGTCTTTACTATAAACAAGATTAGATTGGTTAAAAAAAAAATTATACACCCCACAACAGTCGCTTGGAGATAAACATTTAAAGCTGGCTTAAAACCCAGAACCATACTGCTATTGGGCTTAAAATCGTCCTGATTTTGCTTTAGTGTGGTTCAGACTGTGCGAGAACAGACTAGCCAAAGTAATCTAGGCCTTGATTAACATGAAACAACAGAGGCTAGACAAAAACAAGAACTAGACATGCACAGAAACTCAACACTGCATGCTCAAAGCAAAACCACGCCCAAAACAGGGCAAAGCTAGAACATTAGGACTAGTGTAAACACATGCACATGAGGAGGTGGAAGGTTTCATGACTAGCGCCGCTGCAAATGCTTTATTTAAATGGTTACTGATTGCTGTGCTGATGCAGGTGTTAATAATTAGGAGGAGGCGGAGCACTGGGTGCTGGGACAGATCCATGAACAAAGGACTGGGAAAAAAAGCGAGTGTAAAAACATTGTGAAATAATTCTGTAAGAAACAGCTAACCGACATCTATGATGATGTGAAGTTTAGAGCTGGATATATTGATAATGATGTCTGCTTCCTCATTGCAGCTGTCTTTCTGACTTTCTGTCAATTTCTCTGACATCTTGTGCTTCCTTTGTTATATAGTCAAAGCATTATGTTCACATTTACTTCAATAAGTGTAACACTTAATAGAATATTAATAAAAAAAAATTTGTAAAGGCCTTAGGATAAGGTGACTCAATCTGTCCATCTTAAACATCAAGTTAAGAGAAGCATTTCTAACAGCGTATGCCTGTGACCAATAAACGATAGCTAACAGGAAGAAAAATGTCCACATACAACCATGGGTGAGTAAAAATAACAGCCCTTACCTATTGTTCTTAGCAGCCGTTGACAGCATGAGATACTGATGCAATAGAAGCACTATATCAAAGTGGAAGAAAGGCTGCTCTTCTGCCCTACAGCCTTGCTTGATCCGTGGTAAAATAATGTAGCTATCTAATGCACATATAACACAGACAGGTCATGAAGTCAAAGAACCTGCCTGCAGAGCTCAGAGAAAAAATTTTGTTGAGGCACAAATCTGGGGAAAGCTATAAAAAAAAAACATGAAAGCCCAAATAATTTTTTTTTAAATGCCAAATTCCATATGAGTGCTTTTATGTGTCTTGCACTGTGCGAAGACTTCTGTCTGTCTTTCTAATACATGCCTGTAAAGTGCTTTGCAGTGATGGTTGGCCTTCTGCAAGTTTGAACTATCTTTAGCTATGATCTCTGGGGCTCACAAAGAGTGACCATTGTATTTTTGCTCACCTCAAAGGCCCTTCTCTCCTTGCTCGGTTTGGCAGTGTGGTCCACACTAGGAAGAATCCTGTTTTTTTCCCACAGGCAGCTCTTTTGACATCAAGGCTTTCCTTTTTTCTTTATGATATACATTTTTATCTGGTAGACTTTATATAGGCAGTTCTAATTATTTCCGATCAATTTTATTCACCACTGGTGGACTCTATTAAAAGTGTATTAACATCTGAAAGGTGGTTGGGAAAAATGGGATGCACCATTTTTTATTTTTTTTTATTTATTTATGTCATAGAATACCCATGTAGGCAAGGTATTTACAGAGATCCAGGGGTGGGGGAGAGGGGCAATGGACCTTGAAATCTTACTATCCCCCTGAAGTGTCCCTGTCATTTCACCCAACACTAATCCATGCCAAAGCATTACATAGCTGAGTCTGTTCATTTACAATTATTCTTAATCATTAACTGTTCCTACTGCAGCTGCTGATTCTAACAGCTGGCTGATCAGTTTGTCTCTGTCTCTTTTAATCTGCAATGGAAAGAGTACCTATTCATCATTTTAACAAACATCCCAAAAGACATTAGTCTCTTCTCTTCGTCGTTAGGAAGTTAGTCTGCAGCAAAACACTAGTTCTTGTTTAAGCTAGTTATCTATGCTTAGCATTGTTTGATATTTACTAGATAGCTGGCTAATTAGCTCGGTTTCACAGATTACTTCAAGGTTGCGCAGTTAAGAGAGGTAAAATATATATATATATATATATATATATATTAACATATATATACATATAACAGTTGCTGTATAGACTGCTGCTGGAAAGTGTACAAGGATTTTGACACAGAATTCTGAAGCTAGCCCTAACATTAATCAGTGAAGGAAATATTTTAAATAGGCAATTTCGTGTTAACTCTAATGATATAATACATAAAAAACAGGCAGAAAACATGAAAAGAAAGAATGAAAAGTACGTTCTTTGGTTTTCATTCTAAAAAGAAATCCAGCCAGCATGTCACTGGCAGTCACTGTGAGAAGAGTTAGAGAGAGAGGTGAAATGAATTAAGCACAGCAAGATAAGGACACAAGTAAAAATGACTGTATATTCTGTATGTGACACTTAAATTACAATTTACAACAATGAAGTGGAAGATGAACAGAAAATATTCCTTGTCATTAATTCTTGTTCCTTATAGTGAAGAAATCCAACAGCTTGCCATGCTGTCTACCAGAGCTCTTATTATAATTAAACATTTCACCCATCAATTGTTGTCAAACATTTTCTGTCAATTCGTGTAACATGTATTTGTGTTTTTACAAACGAGTCATCAAATAGTCATTCTGGCCTAGTTAAGAATGTGTATTGTGTCAAGGCACTAAAGCCAGCTGCAAAAAGAAAAGGTTAAATACATGTAGAACTCATTAAATTAGGAATTGCACGTGATTGAACCTTATACATATATAAATTTGAAAAATCACGAATCTATTTTCTTTTGTTGATTTGTCATTATGGGGTATGGAGTGTAGACTAATATGAAAAAGATGGGCTCCAAAACTTTTTTTGAACGCACTGTGTGCACTGTATTGTACTGTGTGTACAATCATATTTGTACTTTGCGTTAAAATGCTATGGTTAATTCCTGAACTTTCCAAAAAGAACACATTATATTTAACATAAAGATGAATATTACTTATAGGTCTACTTGTATTTGAGTGATGTAACTCATTCCAAACTATATAAGAACTCAGTAATACATATAATAACTTAATAATAGTAGGTGGGACTTTCTTTCTGATTTCCAAAACTATAACGCTATATTCCTGTTTTTCCCAATTAACTTGTGGGCTTTGTACAGATTTGTAGAAATCTGCAGATTTTAATGTTGTAGCTTTCACTATCACACTGAGACTTCCAAGAGGCATCTCTTTTGTTGGTTAGCTGGATTAAAATGGCATGCTGCTGATTTTGTATTTTCCCCCCATACTGCCTTTATGTTTGTCCTGCTAAAGTGCTGGCACTTCAGGTAGCAGTACGTATATGCATCCTTCCTCAGGTTGCTAATAAATAATCAGATTTCCTGTTTTATAATTTTGTGTGTGTGTATTTTTTTTATATCCATTACTAAAAGAATGTCATTTGATAAACGGGTACAAAGAGATCCCCTTCTATATCTTTTCCAATGACCCCACTGTCCTGTTCATTTGTCCTTTTAGACCATTTGTCCAGCAGTGCAACTGAACTAAATGCCTTTAGCTCAAGGCATTTTGATGTGATATGGTTGTATCACATGCTTCCTTCTGTTCCATATGGCAGGATACTTGCTATCAGTAGCTAAAGAACCAGTCATGGTATTAATTGTGGATTTGAGTAAGTCCTGATGTTTAGGGAAGCGACTGTTTGTAACATATGGCAGCCAGACGCTGTTGGAAGTTATTTTTATTCAGGCATTGCCAGAAATTATGGTCCACAGCAGAGGTCATATTGCAAACAGATCACATGCGAGCCTAGCACAAAAGCATAAAATACCACGATGCACAAAAGAAATCAGGGAGGCATGGAAACAAGGAGTAGATTGATAAAGGATGCAGTAATTTATAAGTGATTACTTTACTTTCTTGCTGTAAGCAAATTTATTCACCAGTAACACTCCACTGTTAAAGTAGGATCATTTTAAGAAAACGTGATCAAATCCATATATATATAAAACTATTTTCCTTAAGCTAGTGAAAGGAAACATGAAATTCATATTAAACAGCATAAAAACATGACTAGATTTCTGATTATGTGGCAATTAAAAAAATATAATTTAGATAGTCGGCCACAGAAAAATGGATGAACTGGTTTGAGCTGGCTATTGCAGGGGTTAACTAAAAAAGCATCACAGAAGCTGGATGATGTGGGTTTAGGAAGATTTTCTTGACACACATTGATCCTCTTAATACAAATAAATCATGGTTGTGAGTTCAACATACTTCAATTGCCTTCCCTGTCACAAAATTAGAATCTATTACCAACCCATATAAATCATATCTCATGGAGGTCGTTCTGTCATGTGACAGATTTGGGTCTTCTAGTTCAAGTGAAGGGAAAACTTAATGTGAATGTATTCAAAGACATTCAGTAAAACAAAAGTCTGGAAAGGTCAGTACTATATATACATATAGTTTATACATATGTATACATATGTAGAATATATACATACAGTGATGTGAAAAAGTGTTTGCCCCTTCCTGATTTCTTATTTTTTTGCATGTTTGTCACACTTTAATGTTTCCAATCCCTAAACTGATTTAAATATTAGTAAAAGATAACACAAGTGAACACATCATGCAGTTTTTAAATAAAGGTTTTATTATTGAGGGGAAACAAAATTCCAAACTACATGGCCCTGTGTGAAAATGTGTTTGCCCCCCTGTTAAAACTGTGGTTTATCACACCTGAGTTCAATTTCTCTAGCCACACCCAGACCTGATTACTGCCACACCTGTTCACAATCAAGAAATCTCTTAAATAGTACCTCCCTGACAAAGTGAAGTAGACCAAAAGATCCTCAAAAGCTAGACATCATGCCGAGAACCAAAGACATTCAGAAACAAATGATAAATATTAGTAAAAGATAACACAAGTGAACACAACATGCAGTTTTTAAATGAAGGTTTTTTATTATTGAGGGGAAACAAAATCCCAAACTACATGGCATTGTGTGAAAAAGTGTTAAAACTGTGGTTTATCACACCTAAGTTCAATTTCTCTAGCCACACCCAGACCTGATTACTGCCACACCTGTTCACAATCAAGAAATCTCTTAAATAGTACCTCCCTGACAAAGTGAAGTAGACCAAAAGATCCTCAAAAGCTAGACATCATGCCGAGAACCAAAGACATTCAGAAACAAATGACAAAGAAAGTAATTGAGAGCTATCAGTCTGGAAAAGGTTATAAAGCCATTTCTAAAGCTTTGGGACTCCAGTGAACCACAGTGTGAGCCATTATTCACAAATGGCAAAAACATGGAACAGTGAAGAACCTTCCCAGGAGTGGCCGGCTGACCAAAATTACCCCAAGAGCACAGCGACAACTCATCCAAGAGGTCACAAAAGACCCCACAACAACATCCAAAGATCTGCAGGCCTCACTTGTCTCAGTTAAGGTCAGTGTTCATGACTCCACCATAAGAAAAAAACTGGGTAAAAATGGTCTGCATGGCAGAGTTCCAAGACGAAAACCGCTGCCGAGCAAAAAGAACATAAAACCTCGTCTCAGTGTTGCCAGAAAACATCTTGATGATCCCCAAGACTTGGTGCCATTTACGATTGGGTTCTGCAGCAGAACAATGATCCAAAACAAACCAGCAGGTCCACCTCTGAATAGCTGAAGAACTTTGGAGTGGCCTAGTCAAAGTCCTGACCTAAATCCTATTGAGATGCTGTGGGATGTCCTTAAAAAGGCTGTTCATGCTCGAAAACCCCTAAATGTAGCTGAATTACAACAATTCTACATAGATGAGTGGACCAAACTTCCTCCACAGCGCTGTAACAGACATATTGCAAGTTATCGCAAACGCTTGGTTGCAGTTGTTGCTGCTTAGGGTGGGCCAACCAGTTATTAGGTTTAAGGGCCCAACACTTTTTCACACAGGGCCACGTAGTTTTGAATTTTGTTTTCCCTCAATAATAAAAACCTTCATTCAAAAACTGCATGTTGTGTTCACTTGTTATCTTTTACTAATATTTTAATTAGTTTGATGATCGGAAATATTAAAGTGTGACAAACATGCAAGAAAATAAATCAGGACACTTTTTCACACCACTGTATATATACATATATACACTATAACATATAATATATGTTGTCCCCACTGTTTAAAGACCATTATAAGTTTGGTTATCAAACTATTTTAAAAATGTGATCAAGTCTAAAAATATAAGGTTTCTCTGAGAGGTGTTTATTTTAAAGAAAAAAGCTCTTAGGTCTCTGAGGTGACAGTAGATTTGTGATTTATGGAAGCAAAAGCATAATATAACAGAAACTCTGACTGGGAGGGGGAATCTGGCTCCAGTAATTACACTGAATTCTTATTTGTGTCAGGGTTGTGATGAATGAATGAGACTTGTGAGTTATGTCAAAAAGAATTACTTTAGAATAAATAACCTTGAAATGTTTTCTTGCAAGGTTTTGGGAAAAATTTCATTAGATTGCTTTAATTCCAGCTCTATTCACTTGATAAAAGGGAAAAAAAAGTTTGTAAATGTAATTTATTTTGACTTAATTGTTCGTCATTTGTCTGTCTCTGTAAAATAAATTTGTCCCTGTCTCCCTTTAAGAAAAAATCCCTCTAAAAAATATGAATTAAAAAAATACTTTTGTCAGTGATGTAACTTGGGGTGTGTAATTGGGTATTATTTCAACAAAAACTAAACAAAAAACTATACTGGCTATACTGGTCTACTTTTTGAGGGCCATTAAAATAGGTTAATCACTTATGAATGAGTTTATAATTAGGTATAAGTATTGATGTGTATTAAAAAATATGACTTATATTCATAGTCAGGATTAGAAAAAGGTATATAGAAAATATCACTAGTTTCTGATATGGGGTTTGTTCAAAGAATCTGAATGAACTCATATGAAAAGTGAAATTGGACGAAGTTCTCTTCTATTGGAGACCACTCTGTACAGATAAATTTAAAATGTAATTAATATCAACAGTCTACTACAGTGGCTCAGGACCACAGGTTGCATGAACGGTTTTGCATTTAAGGACATATCACTGAACATTACACCTCAGCAATGATGGAAGCATAATAAATGGACATTTATGGACATGAGTCTGGTTTCTCTCGAGGTTTCTTTCTCATGCCATCTCAGTGAGTTTTTCCTTGCCACAGTTGCCACTGACTTACTCATTATGGATAAAATTATAAGGGACAAACTTATAAGCAGTAAAATTATACATTCTTTTACACAACTTTCTAAACTCTTGATCTCTGTAAAGCTCCACTGAGACAATGCCCATTGTTAAACCCTCTGTACATATACAAAAAAAGTAATTGAAATTGATTATGCTATGAAATAACTATTATTGGTTACGATTTTCAATGATATTTCTTCTGTGTATTACTTGGATTAAATCAACATTGTGTGGCTATCCATTTGCATTTTCCATATTCTTATTTTTACCAGCATTTAGTACATTTGTCCTAGCCAGAGATGAAAAGTAATGAAGTAAATGACAGATACTTTGTTACTGTACTTAATTGTATTTTTCTGGTATCAGTACTTTATTTTTTAGACAACTTTTTACTTTCACTCATTGCATTTTTTACTTAAATATCTGTACTTTCTACTCCTTGCATTTTCAAACTAGGTTTGTTACTTTAGTTCTATTTGATTATATCTAATCTATTTGGTGACATGATAAATATTTTTTCTTCTCATTGCGTGCTATCAGCTCATACGTAGGCTAGCACACAAAGCTAACAACAAGCAAGGCAGAAGTATGTAAGGCTATGGGGCTAACGTGGATGAGACAGAGGGAGTTAGCGATGTAACCATGACTGGAAACAGAGACATTCCTGATCAGCTGATCATCATCATCATCATCATCATCATAATCATCATCATCTTTGCTCTGCTTGTGTTCTATATGGTGGATGTTCAGCCTGGATACATTCATTAGGTAACAAAATTCTTTTGTATTAATATATTAATATGATGTGAGTTCCAGTTATCAGAGTGACACTAACAGGTAGTAGTAATGGCTACTTTTTACTTAAGTACATGTCAGAGTCCAAACTTCTTTATTTTAATTTGAGTGAAAAAGTATAGTCGGTTTATTAACTTTTACCAGAGTCTCTTATAAAACATGAGTATCTGTTCTTTTACTTCAGTGAAGGAAGTGTATACGTTTACCATCTTTGGTCCTAGCTCCAGTAGCTAGCAGGTTGGTGTAATCAGATTTCCTCATTTTTTTCCACTCATCTTATCATCATCAAGCAGATACTGAATTTGTTTTTTTTTTAAAGTGAAATATAAAATGGTATCACCCTCTGATTTTTATCAGTCATTCTGTTTGGGTTATGATGTGCTGTTAATATCATGAACAGCAGCTACGCTAATTTCTCTCCACTGCTTCTCTTTCTCTCCCCATCCCGAGGCATCCTGAGGTTTGGCCAGCTCCAGTCATGTCCCACCTCATGAAGATTATGGACCTTTAAAGAAATAGATGCGGAACTCGCAAACTTCCCGTAACCACCCAGAGACGTACCAGTGCCAGCTGGATCCCACTTTATGTGTGGAGTTTTGACATTGGACCTCCTGGAGGGTTTAAAGGCTCTGGCATGGAGAAGCTGGTGTTGGATCCTTGATGATCGCAAATGTTGAGCTATTTTAAGTTGCTCAGTAGCTCCTAGTTTTATAACCATAATGACTGTATAAGACTGTAGAAAGAACATTACTTATAATCTTATACTCCAGTGCTCATGTTAGTTCTCACTCTCCAGTGTTCTGTATTGTTAAAAGACTATAATCACACTCTTGATGTCGCCCAAATGAGGATGGATTCCCCTTTTAAATCAAATTGATCTCAAGGTTTCTTCCTCATAACATCTAAGGGAGTTTTTCCATTCCACAGTCACATGGCTGCTCTTCAGGGATAAATACACACCATTCACCTTAACTGTTGATTTCTGTAAAGCTGCTTTGAGACAATGCCTGTTGTGAAAAGCGCTACAGAAATAAACTTGACTTGACTTGACTTGAAATGTAGTTTGGGTTGGGTGATCCCCAATTAGAATTTCAATATAGTCTTATTCATATATGTAAAAAAAGTTAATGTAATAAAATGTATTATCAAATATACTTAGAATAACGGGAATAATAATTATTATGTAATGATAACAACAATGTATTTGCACTAACACACATTTGCTGAACTGGTCGGTGCGAGTGTCTCATAATGGTGTGCTGTTTGCACTGGATGTTGTTTGCACATATGCACTTTATGTGGTGTCCTTGTTAGTTTTGTGTCATCTTGTGTTATGTCGTTTTATGTGGCGCCTTGTTCCTGGTGGGAACGTTGTATTTGTTCACTGTGTACTGTACTCTATATGGCCAAAATGACAATTAAAGTCGCTTGACACGACTTGACTTGAAACAAAACCAATATTGGGTGTAATCATCTAATTTGGTTGACTGTTCCAAGCAATCTGGAGAACAAAAAACACAGTTCTTGTGAAAACCTGTTATACACTGTATGATATTCTACTTCTTTTAGCAAAGTACAAACGCTGTTCGCTGTTGCTGTAATATAAATATTTAGCAATCTAACGTGCTATTTTTTATCGATGCCCCAATGCATTCTAATACAGCTCCAGCATTATTGCTTAAGTATTTATTGCCTGAATTCTGACCAAATGTTGCCTAAACTTAATTCATTTATGAGTATTAATACTACACTGACTGGAGTAACATGATATAGCAAATATAGTAAATAATTACAAATTAATCCTTAAATAATTGTTAAATTCTACTGTATATTAAATTGAGTAATTTAATGAAATATTTCTACAGTAAAGAAAAAAAGATTAAATACTGTATTATGATTTTTTATTTTTTTTATCTATATAAAAATTTGCAAAGGGGCTTTAGTAATAAGGTTGTTCATATTTGCTCATCCTTTTAGCCCTAATTTGGCTTGTAATATGAGCTTTGAGGTAAATAAATGAGTCACAGGAGAAATGCCAATCAAAGATATCATCAAGCAAAAACGGCTGAATGATAGTGGTGAATTTCTAAAGCATCTCTCTCTCTCTCTCTCTCTCTCTCTCTCTCTCTCTCTCTCTCTCTCTCTCTCTCTCTCTCATTTTTACATATGTGTTATTGTATTTTTTAAAGTGTATTTTTATTTACTGAAGCATTAAGAAGAACTTTTCCACAGAACTTCCCCCACTTCATTTGGGTTTCTGTCCCTCACTCATTTCCATGCCACTGAGTCATCCTGTGGTTTTGGAGCAGGGATCCGGCTCCGGTGGGAAAAGGGGAGGAAACCTTATTGAGGGCCTTATGTAAGCAGCAGAGAGTAAACATAGTAGATTGGGTTGCACTTTGCCGGTGGTACGCAGTGTGTGATCTGAGGACTGGACATGTGGCGAGAGAGTTAACAGGAGACATTTAGTGTGAGCTTTCATGTGGTTGCCTACCATCTTACATCCATAGTCAATTACCTGCTTGTGAAACTGGACTTCTTCTATAAAGACTATCTTCTATATATATATATAAAATCTTCTTTATAGTTCTTGGCATAATAAAAAAAAGAGAAAATATTTTGTATCATTTGCATAAATACTAAATTATATACCAAACACATTATATTTACAAATTATTTTTTACACTTAACACAAATATGTAACACAAATACAAATATGTATTGCTATTTTCCAAACACAAAAATTATGTTAACAATGTTTAATGTCATTATGTATTAAAATAGTCAGTACTGTATTTATTGTCTTGAACCTTTCGGATTAATTTTGAAGTATGTTTAGTCCAGCATTATGTTGAAAGCCCTATCTATAGCCTATCTACAGTGTATATCCATCCAGGTTTTGGGATGAATTATCATGGTACAAAATCAAGATGTCTTTCATTTTCACAAAAAAACACCTTCCTCAAAACTGGCCCAAAGCAAAACTTATAAATTCACATAATTGAGTGAGAATCATGTGCATATTTCTATATACAGAGTCTTGTTTGATCACCAAAAATGCAGATTTCAGTTACATCTGACCACAGGACATAAGTCAACTGAAGTTCTAACGACACTTGATGAATTTCATGTGCTGCATTTTGTGAGATGCTCTCTCACGAAGCTTTTCTTTATTGCAATGCTTCCAACAGATTGCTTTTTTTACAAAACCATCCGCAGTTTTGGGTTCTCATGCTTATTATTATATTAATCAGTCAATAGACAGCAAAGGGAAATCATATCAGAATTATTCGTTTAAAAAAGCTTCTGTCTAACTGCGAGTGGATCAATTTGTCATCTCTGTGATACATCACTGTTTTTATTATATCGTCGTGGCAGCCGGGTACATCACGACTGCTAGTTCATTTCCTCTTAATTGAAGATCCAGGAGGTATGCAAGTTGTAGAGATCATTAGTCTTTCCATGTGCTTAGAAATGCTTGTGTATTATTATTATTATTATTATAATTATAATTGACTTCTTATAATGATTTGTATTGTTATATTTAACCACTGGTATAATTTAAAATGTTTCTTTGCCCTCGTTTTTAAAACGAAACCAACACTGGTTTCTTCTGGGGACCAGAGAAATGTGCTTATGTATATAAAAAAAAAAAAACTCCCAACAGAGTACACATACACAATTTATAGGCCGCTTCAATATGCTAACAGAAAGCAGAGCCTGATGCTCCTCTATGTGTCAATGTGCATTACACTGAAGCAGAGAAGAGCAGTTCCAGCATCCCCTCCAAATTACATTCCTGCCATGAACACACCCATCACACCAACGCTCCTTCTGGACGATTTCAACATTAAGCTACAAAAATACTGCATGTATCATGCTGGGAGTTTTCCTTTCACACCCAAGCTCTTAACAGTAGTAATGTTCCAGCACATTCTAAAAAATCATCCACACGAGATATGACCACCTTCAGAAGTGCCACTTTCAGCACTCTGGGGCTGATGCTTAATGCCCATGCTGGGTGATGCACATGGAAATTCTCCTGCAATGGGGTCCAAAAATACACAAAGAATATGGTGTGCACTAGGTTTTTTTCATAAAAAGGCCAAAAAAGTGTACAATAAGCACTCACTTTAAGATTTCTTGCCACCAATATCCTCCCTACTGCACAATTCAAATAAATTCCATTTTATTTGTATAGCACTTTTTAATCCATGGACTTTGACCTGAATCATCTTTATAGAGATTTTAAAGTTATCATATATATGGTTTAGTCCCCATAAATTAATCCTTTATAAGTTTATTCCTTATGTGCAATGGCAAGGAAACACTCCTTGAGATAATAAGAGGAAGAAAAGTTGCAAAGAACCAAAAGCAAACCTCATCCTCATCTGTCTGGCACCAAACGTCCATTGATTATAGTAATTATACCATGATAATTACTCACACATCCTGTACAAAGATCATTTAGATCATTCAATCACTTCTTTATCCAAATCAGTATTAAGGTGGATCCATGGCTTATCCTGGGAACACCATGTGCAGAGTGGGAACACAGGCCATTCCTTCACAGGGTGTCTCACATACGTATTCACACGCTCGTTCACACCTAGTAGCATTTTAATCCATCCACAAATATGCTTTTTTGGAAGTGGGAGGGAACCTGATAGAACTCAAAAATGCCTCCTGTTGAATAATGGATAACACTTTCACCGGCATTAACTCAGGATGGCCATAGATATAAGACTGAGATATAAGATCCACATTTTTCCAATGGCTACTATAGTAATGTGGACACCTTTTTTAAAAGGATGAATGGTAGATGACGGTCTGACTCTGCTCATGCCCTGCCAAATGCCTAATAGCTTTTGTACGCTTGTCTCACCGCAGGCATCAGAAGGCTGCAGTCTAATTGGCTCTCCACATGTCTATACACTCAAAAATGTACTTCTGTTATCCATCTGTAACCAGTCCTAGAGTGCACTATTTGCACTATAGTTGACTCAGTTGTTGAACTAATGAGATAAGGACAGGAAAATTAATATAAATAAGCTTTTTTAAACACTGGATTGGACAACCTTGGACAATCATTTTATATAAAGATATATATATATATATAAAAGCATTATATTTGACTTTTTTATAGATAAATTGCTAGGCTATTTTTTTTTTTTCAAAGGGAACATTTGACTGTGCAACTCTGTGGTTCTTGTCGAGATTTTGTAAGTAGCAGACACTTTAGGAATCTGGCCCCTGAGACTACTGTCTGGCTAAATTAGGCTTGCCTAGTCTTGTTTCGCTATGGCTGCTCCCATGTAATATGTTTTCCCAGTGCTAAAGCGCCGAGTTCCTGGTTAGCTCAAAATAAACAGGTGTTCTTGGTGCATTGTGAGCACAGTTTGTTTTCATGTAAATCTTTGAGAGTAAAAAAATCGATGCTCTTTCACAAGTCCTCAGTGCTTGTGAAAGGTATCAGTGTTTCGGTGAGTGATGAATCATGTGCGTGTGATGATGAAATGTAAAGATTTCACAAAGAGCAGCGTTGTTTGGAGACGGCAGCTAACCCTTAAAGGATAGAGATCAGTTTTCTCCCTTCACCGCTTAAAATTTTTGCAAATTGAGCATATTAAATGTTGAAGAGTGTGAATAAGGAATAACTTTTGAAACTCTGTATAGTTTTTCTGCTGAGGTTTTTTTTTTTTTTTTGAAAAATGGCATAATATGTGGTTTTCCAAGGTCTCAATTACTTTTACAGTAGTACTGCTGGGAAACCAGGAGGGCAAAATAGAAAATGAGCTCCTTAGTGGTAGAGCAGATGGAGAAGCTGACCCATTTATCGCAACCTTGGTTGCCCTTTTCTCTGTGTGATTTCTCGACCATCTATGCACAAGAGTAGCTAAGATGCCAAGCTACAGCTGATAAAATCATCAGAAAGTGGATATTATTTTTTTTAATGCAAAGAAGACGTGCAAGTCCTTCTTCCTTTGGGCAAAGACAGACACAACCCATGTCCTCTGTTGAATGCTTTCAAGTCATTATCGTGAACCTAAGACTTAGATCAAGGCTGGGCATTAAAGTCAGCAAGGCTTTCTGCACGCTATTAGTCATTGCAGGATAGGTGTGTCTCTAAAGGGAATTTGTTTTCTTTTCCTGCATTGTATGCAAGCATAGTTCAACAGGATTTTTTTTTTTTTGAAAGTGCTCCTTTCAACACGGACCCAGATATAGAAAATATCCCAGGCAGCAAATTAATATGAATTAAAAAGCAATAAAGGGCTGTTTACACCACTGTTATGTAAAACGTATCATAACGGCATGCTTCATGCAAATAGCTTTACTAGTATTTGCATGTGTGTAAATGTGAGAAAAATTTCCACAGCAGTTCCATATCTGCAGAAGTCACTGCGTAAGCAAAATAATTACCTACAGCATACCTGGAGACATTTCAGACATTGTACCACTATTTAAGTGAAAAAAACCCTGCCCTAAGTAGATGTAAAATAGCTTTTATTCATTTCTTTACCGTGTACAGAATTAGTTTTATTTTATCAGCGTTCAACTGGAATTGTGCTCAAGAACAACTCAGTGCAAGCCAACATTTCTGTGAGAAAAGCTGCCAGCGAGAGTTAAAAAGTCAGAGATAGGTTTGTGCATGCGGGTCCAAAGAATGGCAGAGATGGTGGAAGAGGTTGAGAAGTTGATGAGAAACTGGTTGAGTGACTGTTGCGGAGGGCGTAAACCCCGGGTGACTCATCGAGGGGTGTGACTGGTGTGACTCAGGTCACAGCTATGCATTCGACCAAGGTGGATGAGTCACTGTTTGATAGCCTGTTCTTCTTTCTACACTCCAAACATGGTGGATAGCATTTCAATGGAAAAAAACCTCTCTAAGGACTTTCTACATTGACACAAATGCTTTTTTTTGTGTACATGCAGCTGAAATGTATTAAAGATACACAAATAGAACGCAGCAGCATGAACTCTTTCCGGTTAAACACAGGTGTGCTTGCTGGAAGTGACAAATTGTCTGTTAAGTGCACAATAAACGGGCATTTCTGTGAACCATGGGCAAGTAAACCTTAAATCAGTGGGACTGGAATCACTATGATTCATTTAATCCAGAGGGCAGATGTTAACCTGTGGCTTGTAATGAGGAGCAAAGCACAATGCCACAGCTTAATGAGTCACACAGGAAGGAACAAACCGAGAAACAATGAGCGCAAATCCTTTCTGCTAAGGAGCTAAGTATCGAACCTGACCCAATATATATATCGAATACATGCATGCAATCCAATTTTACACAAAGCAAAACAAATCTGAATCCCACATATAGACACACAAAAGCGAAGACAATAATCTTTAAAAAACACAATCCACTGAGGATCTTAATGTTTGTTATTGTAAAACTATAGATATCACAATCAGTTTTCTCTTAACAGTTAATTGCTGATAATATTTGCAAATATTTGCATTTGTACTGGGACTTTTTCAAAGAATTTGCATTTGTTCATTCATATTTTCTCAGCCGAATGAGCTATAATACATAAAACATTTATCTTAATTGTAAACGTTTAATTATGAAACTGCACGTTCCATTGTTTAAATCTGTTATTTATTATTTAAATCGATAGGATTTAATATTTAAATAATTATCATGCTAATCCAAAAATGTTTGTATGTAATGCCCATCTAATAAGAATTGTTTTTACTTTCATCATTGTAAGTAATTTTGGATCTATCTATATGTATCTATATATGTAAAAGTTTCAGGCAGTTGTGAAAAACATGTTGCAAAGTGAGGATGCTTTTAAACAATATAACAATAAGTAAATGAACAGAAGAAAAATTCCAAACCTTTGGCTTTCAAATCTTACCTTTGCACACTTTGTACACTTGCACCAATTCAAGGAATTTGTAAGGTCAGGGTCAGGTGTAATTTTGAAATATTATACTGTACCAATCAATGTGTTGATAATCATCAATTTTATATGTCAGTTGAAGCCATTAACCGATACAGGAACAGCTTTGTAGTTCCTTAAATCTGGGTGAGGAACAGCCAAACTGTGCTACTAAGGTGAGAATGTGGAAGACAGTCTCATGTCACAGGTTATACACTAGCACAGCAACAAGGCACAAAGTAAAAGTTACGGCATCAGCAAGGTCTCTCCCAAGCAAAGATTTCCAAAATTGCCCATTTCTTTGTGCTTCTTCAAAATAACTCGAACAGCACATCATGAAACCCAGAATTTCATGATGTGCTGTTCGAGCTATTTTGAAGAAGCACAAAGAAATGGGCAATGTTGAGGATCGTAGATGCAGCGGTCAGCTAAAGCAACTAAATGCAGCAGAGAAAAGACACATCATGCTATGTACCTTTGAGTGTGGAAGATGTACAGCAGTGCCAACAGCAAACAACTGGTGGAAACCAATCTGACCCAGGTACAGCTATTTACTGTCTGGAGAAGTCTGGACAGAAGTAGTTTTTATGGAAGAATTGGGGCAAAAAAGCTAAAATATTTGTCTGTAGCAAAAATACGTTGGCTGAAGGGCTACAATAATTAATGTCTGCAGGCAGCAGTGGAGTTGCTGCAAATAGATTTGAAAATTTGGTCAGAATAAACGGTGCCTCCAATGCTGAGAAATACTGGCAGATACATATCCATCATGCAATACCATCAGGAAAGCATCTGATTGGCCTACATTTATTCTGCAACAGGACAACAACACTAAACATACAGCCAATGATATTATGAGCTAACTTCTGCATAATGTAGAACAAGAAGTTCTGGAAGTAATAGTTTTGGTCAACACAGAGTCATGATCTCAACATCATCGAGTCTTTCTTGAAGTACATGAAGAGACAAAAGGAGGCAGCATACATCCAAAGAAAATCGAAAACAAGAATCACTTCAAAAACTGTGCTAAAGAATTGAAGATCTTGATTTGGAATTGCTTATTTACTTTCCACTATGTAAATTGATACAAACTATTAACACTTTTATTTTTGAAAGCATATTTACTCCCCAGGATCTTTTCACAAGTGCCTAAAACTTTTGCACACTACTGTATGTAAACAGGATTGTAGACACTAGACTTAGAAATTGCACTCAACACACTTCTATCTATAATGTCAACAAAACAACAGAATCTTATTTTGTATAAAACTTGTAAAATTTGAGGAAGGCTCAAACTTCAACCACTTAGAACAACTACATTATATCATGTATTGTATCCCTGAAAACACCACAACTCAAGCTTTAATATGTCTCATCTTACAGATATTTAAATGTTCACATGTGAGTGTGAAATGCTGATAAAAAAATAACATTTGATACAGAACATCAAACAGCTCTATAGTTTTATGGCAGTTCTACAGAGGATCTAGTCATCCCAGAGGTCAAGCCAAACTTTGGGATAAAAATAAAATAAAATAAAAACACAGCAAAGAGAAAATGCATCTATACTGAATATATCTATAGTTTTTTCTCATACAGTGTAGTGTGAGTTCCTCCCTGTTGCTATGTAACATTTAAAAGAAAACATTTTACAAAAACATTTTTACATAAAATATTGTCCAATAATTTGACATGATATAATATAAACACTGGTCTACCTGCAAAAGTTTTTTTTTATACAATTATAATGCATATTATGTTTACCACGAATCTACAACGAATTCTCCTTGTAAAGCTCGTCTCTTTTTTTCTTTTTTTTTTTCATTCTTTTCCCCTTGTAAAGCTCGTCTTTTTTTTTTTTTTTTTTTTTTTTTCTTTTTTTTTTTTTTTTTTGGGTGGGTACATTCAGTTCTAGCCTTGGCTTAACTTCAGCCGTTTTTAAGTTTTCCATCATTTGCGCCAGCATGAGGGTGACTTACTTTATTATCTTTCCAACTGCAATGATTCATAACATGTTCTTTGTCGCTATTAGTGAAAAAGCCATTTCATAGGACCACGTAGTAGACTGTGTTTTAAAGATCTGCACTACCTTTATTTGATTTCCCAGAAATCGATTGCATATGTGGTGGAAAAGTGGCTGTGTCCTGTTACCATTTACTGCTTCGCTTTATTCCTTCCCATCACCGCACATGCAATAAGTATGTGACATAGTATATAAGTTTCATAATAGTAATGAAATAATCCCAATGAACAAGTACAAAACATTACATATATATATATATATATATATATATATATATATATGCAGGGTTATAGGTTATTAAAAAAGAATGAAACAATTTCATTATGCAATATTTAATTTTTTATCAGCCAAGTCACAAGTATTATGAGTATTTTTTTAATATATATATATATATACATACACATACATACAGAATGAAACAGAACTGATATCATGATGCATTGCTTCAGTTCTCAAGCATCGGTTTGGAATGAGTTTATTTATAATCAGTGATTTACATAAAAGTTGATCATAATACTTGTGACTTGGCTGATATAAATTGTAATATTGTGTAATGAAATCGGTTCATTATTTTTTAATAACCCTGTATATGTGTATGTATATATATATATA